>JAOQIF010000095.1:0-136914 GCA_026260285.1 Colletotrichum sansevieriae
TTCAAGTAGTCCAGCGCTATGAGGAGCCAAATCGACAGCCAGCCCGAAATTGTTTAGAATGAGATAGCCAACTGATGCGACGAGGATGACGGCAATTGGTCAGGAAGGTGACTGTGCGGCCGTGACCAAGATGGAAGCTCCGTGAAGAATCGGGAGCGGAGCGGGCATAGCGGCAATGTAGGATCGGGCGGACTGATATGTTGGAACGGCTAATGGACGGATTCATCCCTATGCGTATGGTTACATTAGCCCGGCAGAGAAGCGTATGTGGCTCCAGCTTCACCGATGATGACATTACAACAAGATCCAAAGCTCAGCTGGCTTTGGTCCGGACCCGGCACATCGGGCCCAAGGTTTTACGTGAGATGTAATGGCCCACGCGGAGTGGCTCTCGGCCAGCGTATCGCCTCCGCGCCGGCGTGGAATGCGAAAAGTTTTTTTTTGGCCGCTTCCTTGCTAGGCGGTGGGCAGGAAAGGGCAAGGGAGTCGGGTCCGTTGTGTAGTGTATTCGTAGTGACTCAACATTTGCAAACTCGCTCATAGCCAGGTGCTTGGGCCACGGCATGGTCTCCTCGAATCCGTTCGCACGGTAACGGACTCGGCTACCGACTGCCGGAATAACTCCGCTGCGCAGCAGCAAGAGGCACCTGGATGGACACCTATTTCCGCATTCTTGAATGTGGCTGGACGCGATGCTGTGTGAGCAATCCTCAATACTCCACGGATTCAAGCCATTTTTATGTGTACTTCGTATTATGGGTAAGTTTAACCCCCTATCGATATATTACAGCGCTACAAGGGATAGTAGCAAGGGTCAGCAGCTAATCGCACTTCGAGGAGTTATATTATAATAATAGATTAAAAGCTATACTAAAGATTAGCTAATATTGAATAACGCTAGATTTATTTTAAGATCTTAGTACTTAATATACATTCTATTAGCAGCCTCTAGCTACTATATAGTGATTTTACCTACTTAAGTATAATAGACCTTCTAATTCCGCGACTTCTAATAATATATATAGCCTTTAGTTATATAATCTTACTAACTACCTCTCTTAGTTATAGCTATATTTATATATACCCTACTATATAGTCTTATAATCTTTAACTTTATATTTATTAATAATATAGTTTTTAATTATTTAATTATTATAGACTAGTAAATTATTAACTCATTCTCTCTTATACTACTTATACTATTAATATTACTTTTATTACCGCTTTTTTTACTAGCTATACTATTATTAGTAATACTCTCTCTATATTAAAGTAGTTAATACAAGTTATACTTATTGATATTCCCTTAATAGGTTATTTCTACCTTAGTAGTATAGAGGACTTACTTAAAGAAAAGCTACTCTATAGGGTATACTTTAACTTATATATCTTCTCCTACTAAGTTTACTTACTTATATATAATATAATTATAAGTTTCTCCTATAGGGGTATTAAGAAGAGCCCGCTTAGGAAGTATATTAACAATATACTCTCTATAATTATATAGTAGAATAATTAATAAAGAAGTAGGTTTTATTAATAATATTAATACTAAACTCTATAGTAATCTCTTATATATTATTTATATTAAAGAATAAACTTTACATAGATTTAGTACCTTTATAAATAGGGTTTAATATTAAAACTTTTAAGGATTTATTATAAGTTAAATAAGAAAGAGGAAGAAGGAGAGGTATTAAGCCCTATTTATAATAATAAAGCTTCTTATATTTCTACCTATAAGAACCTCCTAAAAATACCCCTTTAGTTAAGGAGTTGTCTCTTATATAGTAGTATTTATAAGCACGGCTATATAAGTAGAGAGAGAAGTAGGAAAGTCCCCGTAATAATATAAATATATAGCTAGTAGAGAGTGATATACTAGACTCATTGTTCTAGTTTATTATATAATATTTAAGTAGAGGGAAAAATATAGTTATAGATAACAGTATATTTTATACTATAATACGTTAAGAACTAGGTCTAAAGAGCTAGGGAAAAGGTAGGTATTTATAATTAATATCCACTTAATCCTTTAGAATACTTAGAAGTACTAATAAAGTATAATATAGTTAGTTTAGACCTAATATAGCTAGTTATACCTAGTTTAACCCTTATATACTATATCGATATATAAAAGCCTTCTTAGTTAAATCTTATTAGGTTTAGTTAAACCTTAAGCTTTAGTTTTATCTTATTACCCTAGATAAAGGTATAAGCCCTAGTAATATAATATTAAACTAAATACCATTTAGTATAAAATAAAGCACGGATTTTAAATATATTCTTTATTATATCTCTTAATCTTATAGAGATATAGGGCTTTAAAGATAAAATCTAATTCTATTTCCTATATACCCCCTTAAGGTATATATATAAATATATAATACCTTACTATTAGGAAGTAGATAAGTATGTAGTAGTTATTAGGTTCGGAATTACAGCGCAGCCCCTTCGTAAAAACACCATAATAAATTCACCTAGTTTATAGGTATAATTTAGGAAATACTATATAGGTATTTTAACTTATACCCTCTCCTAAATAAGAAAAATAATATAAGAACCCTATATATTTCTACTTAGAAGTAAACCCTTATATAAAGTTAGATATACGCTATATTAGGGCTAATTATATTAGAGCTAAATAGGCTATTAAGGCTCTCGTAGTGATACCCTCGCTAAACCTTCTAGCAATGTGCTACGAAAGCTACTATATGAGATAACTCCTTAACCTACCTCCTAGCAAGGTGGTACGAACCCTATATAGTAGTTATTATAAGGTTAAACTAGTTATTAATAGGAAAATGAAAATTAAAAACCTTATAGTTAAAAAGAAGTATTATAAGGGAAAACCTCTAATAATTTAATTTAATATTCAGTATATATATATTAGTATTATTAGTTATAGGTAAAAAACCCTTAGTTATAACATTTAGTCTACTTTTAACTAGGTCTAGAATATTCTTTCTAGTAGGCTTAGTGAATATATTAGCTATATTATCTTTAGAATAAATAATAAGTAATTCTACTAAATAAGACTATATAGTATTTCTACTAAAATAATATTTTATACTAAAAATCGTAGCTTTTTTATAGATTTCTGGATTTTCTACTAGCTTTTAAGCTACTTAATTATCTACTAAAACCTTTAGTTTTCCAATAGGTATATTAATAGAAGCCTTATTTAATATAAATTTATAGCTATTATATAAGTAAACAGCTTCTTTTATAGCTTCTACTAGAGCTATATATTTAGCTTTATAAGTACTTAAAGTAACTATGCTTTATTTTATAGTATTCTAGCTTATAACATTATATAAGCCTAAATAAAGGATATAGCTAGAGGTAGACTGTCTATCTTCTATATCTCTAGCCTAGTTTAAATCTCCAAATCTAATACTATTAAGATTAGATTTTTTATTATTATTGTTATAATATAAAACTAGATCTAGTAATTTATTTAAATATACCTAAATACGGTTCAATATAATAATATAATCCTTAGAAGGATTACTTATATATCATATATATATATTAACTAGATAAGTTATATTAGGTCTAGTTGTTAAGGCCAGATATAGAAGAGCTTATATTTATTATTATTTTATAGTTATATCTTCTATAGAAGTAGTTCCTTTATTAGAAAATAAATATTCTATATTTATATATAGGGTTATAACTAGATATAATTTAGTTTTACTATACTTGTTTAGTATTTTATATATACATCAAGTTTAATATATACATAAGGCTTTATGTTTCCTATCTATACTAATTTTATTTCTGAGAAAAGTAGTAAGAACCCCTAACCTTTTAATTTTAATAGATTTTAAAGTATTATTATAAATAAAATCTATTACTTTTTAATTTATAGTAATAGCTAATATATTATCTATATAATAAGCTAAAGTAGCTTTATATACTTCAGTATTTAAATTTTATAGCTTTATTATAAGGTAAAACTATAAAGCCTATATTTAATAATACTTTTTTTCAGTATTTATACTATAATTAAGGGCTTTGCTTTAAACTATATAAAGCCTTTTCAAGCTTATAAACTAGACTAGTTTATTTATAGTTATGTTCTAAAAGTTCAAGAGTTTTAGTTTTATTATTATATATAAAGCTAGTAGGTACTTTAATATAGATATCCTGACCTATATTAGTATAAATAAACGCTAAGGTAACATTAAATTATGCTATTACCTAGTCTAAACCTATAGCTATATTTAATAATAGCATATAACCTTTAGGTCTATAGGTAGTACTAAAGGTTTCTAAATAATTAATACCTATATATTAATTAAATCCTTATACTACCTAACGGGCTTTATATCTTATAGGTATATTCTTAGTATTATATTTAATTTTATAAACCTATTATCTATCCAATATATAGATATTATAGTTAGAATTTACTATAGTCTAAGTATTCTATTTATATAGATAAGATATTTCCTCTTCTATAGCCTAAATTTATTTAGATTTATTATCTAAAGCTATAGCATATTTATATATAGAGAGTTCTCATAAAATATTTATACTTAACATAACTAAGGTACTTTTATTATAATTATAAGTAGATAAAGTATCTTTTGTTTAAGGGTAGTCTTTTATAGTATATAGTATACTTTCTTCTTCTTTTACCTATTTGTAGTTTTTAAAGTCCTTAGGTAATCTATAGGGGATTTCTATAGGAATTCAGACTTACTACTAGTATTATTATCATTATTACTAGTATTTGTATTATTTACAGTATTTTTATCTTCTAGACTTAGACTTAGATTGCTATCCTATTTATTATAAAAACCGCTAAGTTTATAAAGATTATGATTTATTATATTATTATTATAATTACTAGGAGATAAAAATATACTTTCATAAACAGTTATATGTCTAACCTATATAGGTTTATTCTTAGATATATTATATACTTTAAAGCTATTAGATCTAACTGACTAGTATAGCTTTAATAGCTCTATTATCTAGTTTTTTTTAAGTTAGGATATTTATCCTTATAATAGTATATACTCCTCTATATCTTAATATAGGATATATTAGGTTTTATATTATTTCTTAATTTATATAACGTTTTATAACTTATATTACTAAAAGGGGTTCTATTACATATATATATATAGTAGCTAAGAATGCTTCTCCCTATAGATAACTAGGTAAATTTATTAGTTCTAATATAGTTCTTACTTTATTTACTATAGGATATATAAAACGTTCTATAAGACTATTAGGCTTATATATATAAGTAGAAGTAGTATTATATTTAATTCTGCTTTTAATATACTTATAATTTATAAATCTATTATCAAATTTAGTACCTCTGTCTATACTAAATTCTTTTATTTTAAATATAATAGTTTTATATTGATATTTGTATTCAATAAAGGATAGGTATACTTCTAATTCATTCTTAGTTTTAATAGCTTTCTGAAACCAAAGCAGGTTTTCTTATTAATAAATATAACAAAATGTCTATAGGTTTTAGGTATTATAGGGCTATATATATCTATAGCTACCTTGTATAAACAAGGGAAGTCCTTTAGGTTATTTATAGATATCTTATTTACTTTAATTATAAATTTACTTAGTATATAGGCTTTATACTAAATATTAATAAACTTAGATATACTATCCTTTACAATATTATCTTTATGTAATTATTTTAAAGCTTATATATTAATATAGCTTAATCTTTTATACTATATTAAAGCAGTAATATCTTTAGTAGTTATATTATTTATAGTATTAGTTAAAAAGATAGGATCTTTAATAACCTAAGTATTAAAATAGTTTAGGTTATGCTTTTTACCCCCTTTAACTAATACCGTATTTTTAGTTATATTATGTAATAAAGGAGTAGATCTCTAAACTATTAAAGCTATATTCTACTTATCTAGGTAGGATTAGGTTATAAGATTAATACCTAAGTTAGGTATATAGTAATAGTTAAATAACACTGTATATTAGTTCTATCGTTATGTTAAAATTATATTTCTATACGTTGTAATATTTAGGGAGTTAGCCTTTCCCTATTTAACTATTTTATTTACTAAAGGTATTAGTAAAATAGTTAATATTATTAATAATATAAATAGTAGCACTAGTATTAAGATAGAATGAAATAGTATTATTATTTATATAGAAACTACTATTATTCTCATATAATTCCGGTATTATATTACCTATAGAAGGTTTAGTACGTATATTATTAGGCTTGGAGTTATGCTATAGCCCCTTCGCAAAAAGACTATAATAAATTTACCTGGTTTATAAGTATAACTTAGGAAATACTATATAGGTATTTTAACTTATACCCTCTACTAATTATGGAAAAATAATATAGGAACCCTATATATTCTACTTAGAGGTAAACCCTCTAAATATCATAAAGTCTGATGCGCGCTATACTAGAGCTAATTATATTAGAGCTAAACGGGCTACTAAGGCTCTTATAGTAGAGCTACTATATAAGATAACTCCTTAACCTAAACGGTCGACCTTCTCGTAAGGTAAATACTACTATATAAGAGATTACTCTTTAACTAAAGAGGTCTTTCCTAAGAGGTTCTTATAGCTAGAGGTATAAGAAGCTCTATTATTATAAGTAGGGCCTTATACTTCTCCCTCTTCTTTATCTCTTATATCCAAGGTATATCTAAAACCTATAATAAACCCTTAAAGAATGATTATTAAACCCTATATATATATATAAACGCTAAGCTTGCGCGAGGTATACCTTTTAATATAATAAATATAAAAGAGATTACTAGGGAGTTTAATATTAATATAATTAATAAAACCTACTCCTTTATTAATTACTCTATTATATAGAGAGAGTATATTATTAATATAGCCCTTGAGAGAGCTCTCTTAAATGCCCTAGGGGACCTTATAATATATAGTAGTATTATAGCTAAGTAAAACGACTTAATAGTAGAAGCTAAGTAGGTTATTATATATCTTATAGAGTAGCCCTTCTTTAAGTAGGTCCTCTATACTATTAATATAGAGGTAGCCTAGGCCTATTAGGGGAATATTAGTATGTACGGCTTATATTAAATAGAGAGAGAATTACTAATAATAGTATAGTAAAGATAGTAATAACTAGCGGATAAAGTAGTAATAGAGTTAGAATTAATAGCGCGAGTAGTATGTGAGAGGATAAGTTAATAGTTTTATAATCTATTAAATAATTAAAAACTATATTATTATTAATATAATGTTAAACATTATGAGGCTATTTAGTATAGCGGGTATATATAAGTATAGGTATAGTTAGCGGAGTTATAATCACATTACTCAAGGCTATATATATTATTAAGAGGCGCGGAGTTAGAAGGTCTATTGCACTTAGGTAGGTAAAATCACTATATAGTAGCTAGAGGCTATGTTTATATTATTATTATATAGAAGGGTTATATTTATATTTTAAGTTTAATATTATAATCTGAATCTATATCTATTTATAGATTAATAGATTAAGTAGATTTAGGTAATTTAACTTAAATAGTTTTAACTTCCTCTTCCTCTATAACTTTAGTTATAGGATTTTTAACTAATAGAGTAGTTTATTATTCTTTCTAGTATTATATTAGGTTTATTAACCCTATTAATATCTTTCTATTCTAAAAGAATCCTTTATCCTTTAAGAGCCTTATTCAGGGCCTCTAGCTACTACATAGTGATTTTACCTACTTGAGTGCAATACATCTTCTAACTCCGCGCCTTATAATAATATATATAGCCTTTAGGCACGTGATCGTAACTCTCCTAACTATAGCTATACTTATATATACCTACAGCCTCACGATCTTTAACTTTATAGTAATAACAATATAGTTTTTAATTATTTAAACTACGAAACTATTAACTTATCCTCTCGCGCACTACCTACGCTACTATTAAATACTACTTTATCTACTATAGCTAACGTAGTTTATTAGTTAGCCGCGCATATTAGTTAGCTGCGCACTTTTTCCTATATCGATAATAATATCTAGTATTTCTTAACTATAATATATTAAATCTATTATTAGTTATTACTATTAGAATCTCCTAATAATTTAATATGCTTAGAATAGGTTTATATATTATAGCTAGTCTTGCTATATATATTATAATATCTCTAAGCTAGCTAGGCTCTCTTTAATAGACCCCCTCCTTATCCTCTTAAGGTATTAGATATTTATATTTTTATTTCTCTTTTAATAAACCCTTAGAATCCTCTATACTCAGTGCTCCTCTGAGCTAGACTTATATTCTTTTAGCTCTCTAGCGTTTTATAAGTACTATATCTATATCCTTAAGTATATAAAGCTAATTAGTTAAAAGAATAAGTAAGTATATTAATACTTATATACTTTTAAATAATTACTTAATTGTAATCATAATTAGTATTAATAAGCTTCTTTAATAAATAGAGATTTAACCTTTAATAAAGTTAGATGATAAGATACTTTATTATAAGTTAGAGAGTATTTATAATTATTAAGATAGTAGTATTAAAAGCTTAGCTATAGGAGGTATAGGTATCTATAGATATATATTAAGCTTCTAGATAATATAATCTAGATTCTATGATAATGTTCTAGCGCTTAGGAATATAGATTTAATATTTTCCTTATTAAAAACCTTATTATAAGCCTAGCATAAGGTAATAAAGAACTTGGACTTAGTAATATAGTTTATAGAGGCTTAGAAAAAGAGGTTAATTTTATTATAATATATATATTTTAGACGTAAATAAAGGGTAATATCTAATAGCTAGAGTAGATATAATAATTATATAGGTATACTAACTATTATAATAGTATTCTACTTATAGTAATTATTAAATTTAGCTAATAAATAGCTCTTATAGCTATTAATAATAAGTATTTAGTAGACGCCCTTAGTTTAGTTCTTAGTATATTTATTAAAGTATTTAATCTAGTTAAGACCTATCTAAGTATCTATCTATCTATTAGTAGTAGGCTTAATAACCTAGTTACCTAGAAAACCTAATTCTATAGTCTAACTAGCAAGGTACCATATACCCTTAATAATTATAAATAGAGGGATATACTATCTACCTGAATTAATATATTTAATAACTATAGCTTATTCATATTTACTAAGCTAGATAAACTTTACTTTACTATGTTAATTAGCATATTTTATCACTATTAATATAGTAACTATACCTATTATAAAGCTAGTCTTATTAAAATTATAATGATCCTTCTCTTAGATTCTATATTTAGTTATTATATTATTATATTATATAAAGTACCTTAAAATAACCTCTAGGTCCTCTTAAAGAGCCCTTTAATAATTATATAGATAATTAAACTTAGCTTTTAGGGTGAGGTATAAGTTTATTAACCGCCTAGCTTATTACTTACTAATAAGCGTACTATTACGCGCTTATAATAAGAGATTAGCTATATCTTCAATACTAGTAAGGCGTAAGGGAAATACTCTAGTATCTTATTTAATAATATATTAGAGAAGTAATTTCTCCTTAATTAGATCGAGTTTATATTATTAAGGTTAAATAGGCTTATATTAAGGCTAGTTATTTATTCTATTATATAAAGAGCTTTTAGGAATACTATAGTTCTTTATTATATATTATATACTTAGCTTTTAGCCTATAGTATATATTAATTAGATCGCCTTAATAGTAAGAAGGATTTTATCTTCTTATAGGTAAATTAGCGTTATAATTATAGAGTAATTATATATTAAATATAGAAGTAGTTAATAACTAAGTAGGTCTAGGAAAAAGTGCATAGCTAATTAATATACGTAGCTAACTGATGAACCACGTTATGCTATTATTAGTAATACTCTCTCTATATTAAAGTAGTTAGTATAAGCTATATGTACTAACCCCTTATAAGCCTAGGCTACCTCTACCTTAATAATATAGAGGACCTACTTAAAGAAGAGCTACTCTATAGGGTATATAATAACCTACCTAGCTTCTACTACTAAGTCTACTTACTTAGCTATAATATAATTATAAGTATCCCCTCTAGAGGTATTAATAAGAGCCCCCTTAAGGGCTATACTAATAATATACTCTTTATATATAATGTAGTAGTTATAAAGCAGCGGGTTTTATTAATTATATCAATATTAAACTCTCGAGCAATCTCTTATATATTATTAATATTAAAGGGTATACCTCGCGTAGGCTTGGCGTGTTTATATATAGGGTTTAATATTAGTATCTTTAAGATATAATAGGATTTATTATAAGTTAAATAGGGAAGAGAGAGAGGTATAAGGCTCTACTTATAGTAAAGTTTCTTATACTTCTAAAACCTCCTAGGAAAGACCTCTTTAGTTAAGGAGTTATCTCTTATATAGTAGCGTTTATAATATCTTATTAGAAGGTTAACCTTTTAAGTTAAGGAGTTATCTTATATAGTAGCATTTACCTTACTAGAAGGTTTAGTAAGGGTATTACTATAAGAGCCTTAGTAGCCTATTTAGCTCCGATATAATTAGCCCTAGTATGGCGCGTATCTAACTTTATATAAGGGTTTACTTCTAAGTAGGAATATATAGGGTTCCTATATTATTTTCCTTACCTAATAGAAGGTATAGGTTAAAATACCCATACAATATTTCCCGAATTATACTTATAAACTAGGTGAATTTATTATAGTCTTTTTATAAAGAGGCTGCGGTATAACTCTAAACCTAAGAGCCTTATTTAGATAAAGGACGAAGTAGTCTTCTATATAACTAGGCTTTTATAATTCTTATAAATAAGCCTTTAGCCTTCTTCTAAGAATTCTATATATTATTATTTTTATTATCCTTAGTATAAGTAATAATATCACTAAAATCCTCTTTTCCTTTTAATATATCTACTAAATTAGTAGATAAAGAGCCTAGAGTATAGGCTTCTGAATCCTTTCTTAAAGATTAGGTTCCATTAGTTATAGAACCTTTATAACTTTTATCTAAAGAATTAAGGATTTTTTCTATAATAACCTACTTAGGTAAAGGTAGGTTTTTAATAGCTAGGCTATTAGTTAAGTCTTTAACCTTATTAAACTAGGTTTCTAAGTTATTTAAAGTTTCCAGAGTTATACTAAAGTATTCTTTAGAAGTTAAAACTTATTAGAGAATCCTTTAGGTTTATATAGCTCCTTTAGCTTAGCCTAAGCTTTAAGTACTATATTAAAATCCTTAATACCTCTTAGAGGACTATCTTTATATAATAATTAAATAAAGGCTTAAGCTTTATTATTTATATTAGTATTATTACATAATAATAGACTTTCTAGATCTATATTTTGTAAGTGACTAGATACCTAGACCGGAGAAGCTGGAGACACCCCAGCTAGCGTAGGCTAAAAGGATAGAGAGGCCTATAGGTCTAGGGCATAGAACCTTTATAGCAAAGACTTAGTAAATACTTACTAAAAGCTAGAAAAGAAGGATCTTAGAAGAAGCAAGCAAAAGTAATATAATAATACTAGTCCTACCTTTTAGGTACTTCTATTATTAGTTTAACCTAACTATAGCTCTTAGCCCCTTAATACCTTTATAATTCTTTTGCTTTTATACTGCTTTAGGAAGGTTAGTAATAATAATAGTACTATATACCTGAGTAATACCTACTAATCAGGCTGAGGAACCTATGCCTAATATTTGCTAAGAGTAGAGCGAAATAGCTTATATAAACTTATATAAGGAAGCTAACCCTAGCGAGCAATTAGAGGATAATATAAGCTACTAAGTAGAGGTAAGAAGCTATGCTTTAAGCGAGGCTAGGGGCCCTAAAGAGAATAGGCTACCTATACTAAACGTTTGCTATATAGATAATAAGTATATATATAAAAATAGGGAATATAAGACCCCTTCCTATAGACTAGATAGGCTAATAGGCTATATATCTATAGCTATAGCTAATAGGCTAGCTTAAGCTAGAGGGCTAGATAAAGTAACTAGCTAAGTACTAATATAATAGATTATAACTATAATAGCTAACTAGTATAAGCTAATTACTACTATATTAAGCAACTAAGCTCCTGCTAAGCGATTACCTAAGGTTTATGTGAGGTTATAGCCTACAAAAGGCCAGGCCAGGGAAGAAAAGAGTAGCAGGAACGTAGGGGTTAGTTATATTATAGAAGACAAGTTAGCCCTTCTAGCTACTTATGCATACAGAGCCCTTTTTAGGGCTCGGCTCGGCTAACTAATGCAGTTAAACTTCAGCAGAGGCCCGGCGCTATAATCCTAATCCCTTGTAATTACCCCCCCTCTAGAGGGCTTAGTCTCCAAGTCTAATAATCCAAGTCTAATAATCCATAAACTTCCTGCCTGCGCGGGGATTCGAACCCTCTGCAGCGTCTCTGATTAGTCCTTTTTATCTCTCGGGTCCGGGCCTTCAGGTCTTTTACCTAGTTATATCAGCTTTGCTGGAGGCCCCCCAGGTACTTAGCAGCTCTATTATTATCTTCCGCGCAGCTTTAGGTCTTATATCTACGCGCTAGTAGGCTAGTTTATATCTAGGCTTTTAGGTCTTTCACCTAGTTACCACAGCTTCCGCCTAGCTTCAGGCTTTTCCCTATAGCTAGCAGGCTTTATATACCTGCGCGGGGATTCGAATACTCTGCAGCGTAGTCTCTTCTAGGCTTTTAGGTCTTTTACCTAGTTACTATGGCTTCCGCCTAGCTTTAGGCCTTTCCCTATAGCTAACAGGCTTTATATACCTACGTAGGGATTTAAACCCTCTATAGCATATATAATTAGTTATATCTAGGCCTTTAGGTCTTTTACCTAGTTACTACGGCTTCCGCCCGGCTTTAGGCTTTTCCCTATAGCTAGCGGGCTTTGCCTACTAATACCTGAGGGCTTAGCAGCATCAGTTTATTCGTCTTCTGATATATATAGCTTAAAAACGCTATCCTCTGCAATCTATATACCTCTCTTAGTAGGGATACCTATAATCTCGCCTATTAGTAGTATACTTAGCGTTAAGTATAACGCTTATATAGCTTTAATACTTACGCAGGAGCTGCCTAGGCCTGCTGAGGGCCTAGCAACTAGCTAGTAGAAATAGTACTAATTAGTAGGGTAGCCCTTCTTATAGCACTCTTTATACTATAGATCAGCCTAGTAGTTAGCCTCGCAGTAGTTAGTCCTGCTATACTTTTAGTATATACCGCCTAGGGTATTAGGGCTGCTATAGTTAAAACGAGCCCTCTTCAGGGCTAGCTTAGGAGTAGCTGCTCGCGCTAAGGGCTCCACAAGTCCTTCGCAGCTATACCGCTCTAGGTATATATCTTATAGCTGCTCTATAGCAATAGCTATAGCATATAGCTATTATATATCGAATTTCTAGCATTCAAAGCCCTGCTAAAGCTAGGGTAAAAGCTAGAAGTAAAAAGTAAGGGCTTAGGCCTAGGACTCTTTAAAGTCCAGGGTTCTAAGGGCCTAGTAGATTACTAACTATTTAGCAAAGAACTAGAGAGGCTATTAGCTAGGTTCCTACTAAAGGATATTAAAGAGGCTATATAGCTAGCGTTCCTATAGTCTAGGGTTAATATAATCTTAGTAAATAAATATAGAGAAGTTAGCTTATATTAGATTAATAAGGCTAGTATAGTAGTAATACTATTATACTTATAGCCTAGTAGTTACCCTTATAAGTACCTACTAGATCTTTTATAACTTAGAGGCTCTAGGCTAGAAGGTATTACTATCTTCTATTATTATTAGCTAATTATAGATTTAGGCTAGTATACTATCTTTAGCAAGGGTTCTATAAGGGTATACTAGAGGGTGTTCATATTTGCAGGCCTAGGTCTCAGAGGTCTTAGAGATTAGCATAGGGCGCGCAGATAGGGCCCAAATAAGTGCGTTATTCTAGTTAGCTTAGCGCTAAATAGTTATAATAAGTTTAGCAATAAGGGCTGCGTCAGGGCCTGTAGTTATTTGTAAGGGACTGGATACCCCGACCGGAGAAGCCGGAGACGCTTCGGCTACTATAGGCCGAAGGGATAGAGAGGCCTATGGATCTAGGGCATAGAACCCTTATAGCAAAGACTTAGCAAATACTTGCTAAAGGCTAGAAATAAGGGATCTTAGAGGAAGCAAGCAAAAGTAATATAATAATATAGACCTTATCTTTTAGGTGCTTCTACTATTAGTTTAACCTAGCTATAGCTCTTAGCCCCTTAATACCTTTATAATTCTTTTGCTTTTACCCTGCTTTAAGAAGGTTAGTAATAATAATAATATTATATACCCGAGTAACGCCTATTAATTAGGCTAAAAAACTTATACCTAATATTTATTAAGAGCAGAGCGAAATAGCCTATATAAACCTTTATAAGGAAGCTAACCCTAGCAAGTAATTAGAGGATAATATGAGCTAACGAGAGGAGGTAAGAAGCTATGCTTTAAGCAAGGCTAGGGGCCCTAAAGAGAACGGGCTACCTATGCTAAATACTCGCTATATAGATGCTAAGTATATATAGGAGAATAGGGTATATAAGACCCCTTCTTATAAACCGGACGGGCTAACGGGCTAGACGTCTATAGCTATAGCTAACGGGCTAGCCTAAGCTAGAGGGCTAGATAAAGCAACTAGCTAAGTGCTAATACGATAGATTATAACTATAATAGCTAATTAATAAGAGCTAATTGCTACTACGTTGAGCAACCGAGCTCCTGCTAAGCGATCGCCTAAGGTTTATAAAAAACCCCCGAATTATAATATAATACGCCTTACTAGCGAATCTACTAGTATAATAAGGGAAGATTAGCTTATTATAATTAAAGAGGCTTATAAGTACCGCCCTAGCTGCTCTAATAGCTAGTATATCTAGTAGGCTTTAAGTATAATAGAGTATACCTTATAAATAGAATAGCAGAATTATTAGCAAACGCTTATAGATAAGTTAGGGAACTAGATAGACCCTAAATAGGAAGACTTTAGAATTTTTATAAGAGGGTAGTATATTACGCCCGAGCTCTAAGAATAAAACTACTATAATATTCTAAAATAGTGCTACTAGAAGGATAATAAGAAACTAATTATATATTAGGCTCGATAGGAGTCTATTAACTAAGTACTTAGCGAGCTAAGCACTAGCAATATAAAGGTATATGCCTTCTTTTAGGGCCTTATTAGGACCCTAAAGGATAAACTCTTTAAGCAGGATATTAACCGCACTAATATGCATACTATCGCCCTATATATATAGAGATTATAGGAGATCACGGAAGGGAGATGCGGGGGAACGTCCGCTAGCCGTTCTGAGTTACATAAGCAACTATACTTAGGCTCTCTAGACTGCCCTTATAAGAGCAGCTCGTAACCCCCTAGGTTAATAGACTTAAGGGATCGCCGCCTAGAGACCCTATCCTAGAACAACTACTCAGCAGATACTTATATAATACCTAGCGCTAATAGTATATCTACCGACTCCTAGGGACCCTAATACTATAACTATAAGAAGTATAGCTATATCTCCCCTAATTATACTAAACCCCGTATATAGCTAATAGGTAGTAATTAGAACCTAAACCTAAAGCGGGGCGGGATAAGTGTAATTATAATACCTAGTATAACTAATACTAAAGACTTAGGAAACGAGTAGGCATAGATATAACCCCGAGGGGTATTATACTAGAAATTACCTCGGTTCTAGTAGGATAGACCGTTAAGGGATAGGTATTAGCATTCCGAGCATCTAGCGAAGTCGAACTAGAGGTTGATATAGATACCTATATAGCAATAGATATTATATAAGAAGACCTCGTCGAGAGGCTCTAACTAAAGGAAGCTACTAGTATTATAGCCCCTGAATTAGTGGATTTCTAGGGAAGGCTTATGCTTATAAGCAAGGTCTACTAGCTTATATTCTTCCTTATAAATAGTTAGGGTTACTTATAGAAGATTCGCTAGGCTTTTATTATAAGCCCTTGCCCTAAAGGAGCAGGAGATATCCTTCTATCTAATAACTTAATTAAATAGGAAGGTATCTATATAGATACCTATATACGCACCTAGTTATATAAACCCCTCTTACTCGCTAAGCTAGAAGCGATCGCCTAAGAGATTATAGAGAATAGCTAATAGGCTTATATTATATATCTAATAAGCGCTATAAGCTCTAATAAGAAGGATATAGAGTCCTTAGGCGAAGACTTACTAGAGAATAAGTAGGAGAAGAAGATTCCTAGGGAACTTTAAGACTTTACTAATATTTTTAATAAGGAGAATATAAAGAAAGTTCCGAGGCTAAAGGGAGTAGTATACTATATTAAACTAAAACCTAGTAAGGAACCCCTATATAGACCGATATACCCTATATTAGTAGAGCAGTTATAAATACTTGCTAAGTATATCTAGGATATAGAAGCAGCAGGCTATATATACCGCTTAACTAGCTCTATAGGAGCACTAGTGCTATTCATACTTAAGAAAGATAGAAGCTTATAACTATATATAGATTATAAGGGACTAAATGAAATCATAGTAAAGAACCGTTATCCTCTGCTACTAATTAGCAAGCTTCTAGATAGGCTCGCTAGAGCGAAGTTTATTTTAAAGATTAACTTAAGCGAAGTATACTACTAAATTGCAATTAATAAAGCAAATAGGTAGAAAATAGCATTTAGAATGCGATATAGGTACTTCGAGTATATTGTAATACTATTTAGGCTTATGAATACCCTAGTAACTTTCTAGGCGTATATCTACTAAATACTCGCTAACCTTCTAGATACCTACTATATTATATACCTAGATAATATTCTAATCTACTTAGATATAAGGGAATAGTATACTAAGGACCTCTATACTATCTTATACCGCCTAAGGGCTACTAAGCTTTTTATAAAACTAAAGAAGTATAACTTCTACTAGATAGAAGTGGATTTTCTAGGGTTCTATATTACCTAAGATAGTATTAGGATAGACCCGGATAGAGTCTAAGTAGTTACTAAATAGCTAGTGCTTAAGTCTTTTAGAGATATCTAAGTATTCCTTAGTTTCTATAACTTTTACTATAAGTTTATTATAAAATACTCTTATATCGCAGCCCCTATAACTAGCGCGCTTAAGGGAAGCTAGAATAGCACGAAGTCGGGAGCCTTCGCCTAGACGGGGGAGATATAGACCGTATTTGAGATACTTCGGAGAGCATTTGCTAAAGCCCTAATACTAAGATACTATAACCTAATATTAGAAACCAGGGTTAAGACTAATATATCTACTTAGGCAGCATCTAGCATGCTTTTATAGAAGTATAGCATAGTTTAGTACCTAGTAGCCTTCTAGTTAAGGAAGCTCTTAGATATAGAGAGGCGCTAGGCTATAAGGTAATAGGAACTCCTTGCTATTATAGAAAGTTTAGATTACTAGGCGTAATACTTATAAGGACTCCCTGAGAAATTCGTAATACTTATAGACTATATAGCACTAAAAGGAGTACTCGCTATACCTACGCGGGATATTTATAGAAGACTCGCGCAATAGGTCTATTACTTATTAGTATTTAACTTTAAAATCTAGTATAAGTCGGGGGTTACTAACCTAGTAGATAGACTATTATAACGCCCTAATTATATAATAGAAGATACTAAGGTGGATAATATACTTCCTACCCTTAGAAAGAAACTTAGGCTTATTAGCTAGCTTTTAGCGAATATTTGCTAGCATATTACTAAGCTCGAAGGAACTATAGCAATTGCGAGAACTTATACCCGAGCTATCTAGCGAAGCATATAAGAACCTTACTAGAGGGCTAGCTCTAAGGTTAAGGGATCCTCACCCTCAAGTTAGCACTACCCCACGATAGGTACTAACAAGCTACTATATATAAGTATACATATTAGCGCTATTACCTATATAAAAGCATATGCAGATGCTATGCTAACTGCTCCACGAGAGAATAGCAATAAGCTAGAGGACTTAGGGGGAGCTAGGGTTACTATACTAGAATAGTATATCCTACGTGCTATAATAAGGGAGCTTATTTAGGACGAAATAGCTTATATACTATAACTAGGCGTAGATCTCAAATAGATAGTTAGAGGACTATAGGCTAAAGACCCCTTCTATAGAGATATTATAGCTAAGGTTCGCTAGGACGCTGGGGAATACTAAGGATACTAAGTTAATAAGAATAATATCCTTTGGTTTAGAAGAAGACTTATTATCCTAGAAGAGGGATCCCTCTGCTATAAAATCCTAAAAAACTACTATAATATACCTAGATTAGGGTATATAGGAGTAAATAAGATAGCTAAGCTAATCTTGCGAAAGTTTTATTAGCTATATTTAATAGAGGATATATAGCGATATATCGCTAAGTGCCCGCGCTACTAAGGGGCGCGCATACCACGGCATAAGCTATATAGGCTACTATAAACACTAGAGCTACTAGTATACCTATTCTAATAGATTTCCTTAGACTTCTTAACTAGCTTATTAGAAAGTCGCTAAGACGATGGAGTTACCTATAATATAATCCTAGTAATTATATATTAGATAACTAAAGTAGCACGGTTCTTAGCGATAACTAAGCAACTAGATGCTACGGGTTTAGCGAGGATCCTATATTAAGAGATCAAGTACTAATATAGCACGCTAGAGGTTATTATTAGTAACTGAGATAAACTGATTACTAGCTAGTTCTAGCGAGACTAGACTAAGGCCTGAGATATAAAAGGGCGTATCTCTACTGCATAGTATCTATAGATAGATAGTTAGACCGAAAGAACGCACTAGACCCTAACTATATATCTTATAAAGTTTAGCAAAGGCTCGCGCGACTAATAGGTAATATAACTAGTTGAGGCTGAATTTTTATATAATAATAATAAATATACTACTATTAGCATATCCCTATTCGAGGCCCTTATAGGATACTACCCTCGAATAGTTAACTACTACTTACTAAACGTGGAGATTAGGACTTAAGGGGTTAATAAAAGGCTTAAGAAGCTAATAGAGGTTTGCTAAAGAATAGCCGAGACCTAGCGATATATAACTAAGGTATAAGCTAAGAATGCGAATACTAGAAGAAAAGTATAATTATATTATATTAGAGATATTATAGGACTCTTAATAAAGAACTTCCGTTTTGCAAAGGGTTAGCAAAAGCTCGCCCTAAGATTTATTCCTATACTAGTTATAGAAGTTATAAGCTTTAATACCTATAGAGTATAACTCCTGGAGAAGTATAGCAGAGCGTATAATATCTTCTCTATTACTCTACTTAAGCTATAGTATAGCTAAAAGCTCGCTAAGGGGTAGCTCCTGGACCTTAAAGAAGACCCTGAGGAATAGGAAGTCGAGGATATTATATTATAGAGGGAAGCGCTAATAAGCCCCCTATATTTAGTTAAGTAGAAAGGCTAGCTAGTAGAGTATAACACCTAGGAGCCTGAAGAATACTTAGCGAACGCTTTGCAAATCCTAGCTAGATTTAAGAAATAGTAGCATAAGTTATATCATAAGTAGGATAATAAGTAGTATAAACTAATAAGAAAAGTTAATTAACTATAAGATAGCTAAAATGCTAAAGAGAAGACCCCCCCTATAAAGAATAACGCAAACCCTATAGGTATCTAACCTTATATTACTATAGAAGTCTACTACACTTTCGCTGAAGTTCCACTAGTACTACTACTCCTTATCGTTATTATTACCCTTATCGTTATTATTATTATTATCGCTCTCCTCCTTAGAGCTCTCGCTAGTAGTATTACTATTACTACCCTAACTATTACTCTCTATAGCTTTATTAGAGTTGCTATCCTCTATAGCGGAGGACTCGTCCTCCTCGCCCTTATAAACCTAGTACTACTAAGCTATTACTAAGGCGTTACTAACCTTCTTCTAAGAATTCAGTCGAGGTGCGGAACTACTACTAATAACTTTAAAGATAGCAATAGGAGCTTAGTAGTAAGTATTATAAAGCATATAGGAACCTTAGACCTTTAAAGGCTTCTATAAAGGAAGCGCGGATATATAGATATTACTCTTTAAAAGCTATATTATTAGGATATTAGCAAGCTTATTAAGAAAGGTAGCCTACTTAAAGATATAGGTCTTATTATATAAGTAAGTAGGGAGAATATTATCGAGCTATACTATAATCTCCTTAACTAGAACCTTATCCTTAGCCCGGCGAGCTGCCTATAAATATATATTAGACCGACAAAAGGGTAAGACTAATTATAAGGTAAAACCTACCTCGAGCGAAACCTATAAACGCACCTAGGTATATAAAGCTATACTCTTCTTAATACCTATAGCGAGGAGCTAGTTCTTATAGTTCTTAGAACTAGGCTTAAGACTAGCAGGGTTTACTAACTAGTTATAGAGGTATTAGAGAAGCTCCTACCCCTATTCTATAGCTATAAAAATATAGAAGATCTCGCGCTATTAATACTAGCTAGTAGTAATTATATAGATATAACGCTTAACCTAGTTCTAATAGAAACGAGTAGTACTAATAAGATAAGTAGGAATCTAGAAATAGGAAAAGTTAGCCCGTACTTCTACCGAATGGTTGCTAAACTCACCCTATAGTACTTAATACTACGAACCTAGTATAGCTCGTATATATAATTACTATCGCAGCAATAGGCATAGACGACCTAGGCATTCTTAGGGAGCTATAGGGCATAACTAATATAGGGTTCGCTACTACCCGCTTAATCACGCTAATAGTTACTACTACTAAGTTTAGCCTTAGTAGGGCTATACTTAGCGAGGAGTCGGCTAATAAGGCTCTTAGTACTTATAATATTTGAGGAAGTATTATAAGATAGGGAGGTTCTATAAAGTCTCGATAAAGGGCTTAGATAATATGAAAATAGTTATTAAATAATATAGTATAATAAGGAGGGAAAAGAACTAACCCTAGGGTAAGAAAAAGCTATTATTTTATAAATAGCTAAAGAGACCTCGCCGAACTATTATAAAAGTAGACGCGACTTCGGATAGCAAAGAATAGTAGTTACTCACTATAATAAGTACTACCTACCGGGAGATAGATATAATAAATTAGTAATAATAGTTGCTATCTAACCTACTTAATAGCCTCGTGACGCGCTTATTTAAAAGGGGGATAATAGGATAAAAAACGAAGTTATTATAAGGGCATAGTATAAGAAGGTGCTTGCTAGATAAAGAGCGAGTAACGGGAGAACTAAAACGAAGCTATTATTAGAATAACCGCCCTCCTTCAAAAGGAAATAATAGGATAAAAAAATAAAGTCTTTATAAGGGTATAATATAAGAAAGTGCTCGCTAAATAAAGGGCGAATAATAGGAGAATAAAAACGAGGTTATTATAAGGATAACTACCCTCGTTTAAAAGGAAACGATTGGATCCCTTTAGAATAGCCCGGATAGAGAGCATAAAAGGGCCTAAAAGGAGAGGAACTATAAGGAATAGGACTATAGGCCTAGCTATTATATCTATAACCCTAAGGGCTCTACTATCTTTCAGCGAATATTTAGTAAATAAATACCGCGCCGGATAATAGTAGCGATAAGTAAAGGACTGGGGCCTACTCCAGGCAGCTAAGAAGGATAATAACAGAGGGCTAACCTATAACACCCGATCTTATAGTAGGTATTACTATAATTAGAAAGGGGATAATTATAAGGGACTAGATACCCCAACTAGAGAAGCCGGAGACGCTTCAGCTATTATAAGCTAAAGGGATAGAGAGGCCTATAGATCTAGGGCATAGAACCCTTATAGCGAAGACTCGGCGAATACTCGCTAAAGGCTAGAAATAAGGGATCTTAGAGGAAGCAAGCAAAAGTAGCATAATAATATAGACCCTATCTTTTAGGTGCTTCTGCTATCAGTTTGACCTAGCCGTGGCTCTTAGCCCCTCGATACCTTTACATTATTACTATCCCTAACCCCGGAGGGGTCTTAGAAGCAAAAACTTTACTTAGCTTATTAGGCATAGAGGCGCTAGCAACGCCTCAGCAGAGGCCTGATCTCATACTACTACTTATTCTAGAGCTAGCTACCTATTAATTAGGTATAACTTATCTAATTATGAGGTTATAGCCTATAAAAGGCTAGGCTAGGGAAGGAAAGAGTAGTAGTAATATAGGGGTTAGTTATATTATAGAAGATAAGTTAGCCCTTCTAGCTACTTATACGTATAGAGCCCTTATTAGGGCTCGGCTCGGCTAACTAATGCAGTTAAACTTCGGCGGAGGCCCGGCGCTGGTTCGGCGCCAGCTCGGCGCCGTAATCCTAATCCCTTACAGTTTATAAAAAGCTCCTGAATTATAATATAGCGTGCCTTGCTAGCGAATCTACTAGTATAATAAGGGAAGATTAGCTCGTTATAGTTAAAGAGGCTTATAAGCACTACCCTAGCTGCTCTAATAGCTAGTATATCTAGTAGGCTTTGAGTGCAATAGAGTGTACCTTATAAATAGAATAGTAGAATTATTAGTAAATACTTATAGATAAGTTATGGAATTAGGTTAAACCTAAATAGGAAAACTTTAGAATTTTTATAAGAAGGTAGCATATAATACCTAAGCTCTAAGAGGAGAACTATTATAATACTTTGAGATAATACTATTAGAAGGATAATAAAACTAATTATATATTAGGCTTAATGGGAATCTATTAACTAAGTACTTAGGAAGCTAAGTATAGGTAATATAAAGGCGCAAGCCTTCTTTTAGGGCCTTATTAGGACCCTAAAGGACGAACTCTTTAAGTAGAATATTAACTATACTAATATATATATTATTGCCCTATATTTATAGAGAATATAGGAGATTATAGAAGGGAGATATATAGGAATATCTACTAGCTATTCTAAGTTATATAAGTAACTATACTCAAGCTATCTAGAACGCCCTTATAAGAGCAGCTTATAACCCCCTAGGTTAATAGACTTAAGGAACTACTACCTAGAGACCCTATCCTAGAACAACTACTTAGCAAATACCCGCGTAATACCTAGCGCTAATAGTATATCCTCTAACTCCTAGGGACCCTAATACTATAACTATAAGAAGTATAGCTATATCTCCCCTAACTATACTAAAACCTATATATAGCTAATAGGTAGCAACTAGAACCTAAACCTAAGATAGGGCGGGATAAGTGCGATTATAGTATTAAGTATAACTAATACTAAAGACTTAGGAAACGAGTAAGCATAGATATAACCCTGAGGGGTATTATGCTAGAAATCACCTTAGTTCTAATAGGATAGACTATTAAGGGATAGGTATTAGCGCTCTAAGTATCTAGCGTAGTTAAACTAGAGGTTAATATAAATACCTATATAGTAATAGATATTATATAAGAAGATCTTATTAAGAGGCTCTAACTAAAGGAGGCTACTAGTTTTATAACCCCTGAATTAGTAGATTTCTAGGGAAGGCCTATACTTATAGGTAAGGTCTACTAGCTTATATTCTTCCTTATAGATAGTTAGGGTTACTTATAGAAGATTTGCTAGGCTTTTATCTTAAGCCCTCGCCCTAAAGGAGCAAGAGATATCCTTCTATCTAATAACTTAATAGGATAGGAAGGTATCTATATAGATACCTATATATATACCTAGTTATATAAACCCTTCTTATTCGCTAAGCTAGAAGTAATTATCTAAGAGATTATAAAGAATAGCTAATAAGCTTATATTATATATCTAATAGTAGCTATAAGCTTTAATAAGAAGGATATAGAGACCTTAGGCAAAGATTTGCTAGATAATAAGCAGGAGAAGAAGATTCCTAGAGAACTTTAAGACTTTATTAATATTTTTAATAAGGAGAATATAAAGAAAGTTCTAAGTCTAAAGGGAGTAGTATACTATATCGAACTAAAACCTAGTAAGGAACCCCTATATAGACCTATATACCCTATATTAGTAGAGTAGTTATAAATACTTACTAAGTATATTTAGAATATAGAGGTAGTAGGCTATATATACTACTTAACTAGCTCTATAGGAGTATTAGTGCTATTTATACCTAAGAAGGATAGAAGCCTATAATTATATATAGATTATAGAGGATTCAATGAAATTATAATAAAAAACTATTATCTTCTGCTATTAATTAGCAAGCTTCTAGATAGACTTGCTAGAGCAAAGTTCATTTCTAAGATTAACTTAAGCGAGGTATACTACTATATTGCAATTAATAAAGCAGATAGGTAGAAAATAGTATTTAGAATGCAATATAGGTACTTTAAGTATATTATAATACTATTTAGGCTTATAAATACCCTAGTAACTTTTTAGCTATATATTTATTAAATACTAGCTAACCTTCTAAATACCTACTATATTATATACCTAGATAATATTCTAATCTACTTAGATATAAGGGAATAGTATACTAAGGAATTCTATATTATCTTATACTACCTAAGGGCTACTAAGCTACTTATAAAACTAAAGAAGTATAACTTCTATTAGATAGAAGTGGATTTTCTATGGTTCTATATTACCTAAGATAGTATTAGAATAGACCTAGATAGAGTCAAAGTAGTTACTAAATAGCTTATGCTAAAGTCTTTTAGAGATATCTAAGTATTCCTTAGCTTCTATAACTTCTACTATAAGTTTAATATAAGATATTCCTATATTATAGCCCCTATAAATAGCATGCTTAAGGGAAGCTAAAATAGCATAAAGTTAGGAGCCTTTACTTAGATAAGGGAGATATAGACCTTATTTAAAATACTTTAGAGAGTATTTACTAAAGCCCTAATATTAGGATATTATAACCTAGTATTAGAAACTAGGGTTAAGACTAATATATCTACTTAGGTAGCATCTAGTATGCTCTTATAGAAGTATAGCATAATTTAGCACCTAGTAGCTTTCTAGTTAAGGAAGCTCTTAGATATAGAGAGGCGCTAAGCTATAGGGTAATAGGAACTCCTTATTATTATTAAAAGTTTAGATTACTAAGCGTAGTATCTATAAGGACTCCCTGAGAAATTCATAGTACTTATAGACTATATAGCGCTAAAAGGAGTACTTACTATACCTATATAGGATATTTATAGAAGACTTATATAATAGGTTTACTACTTATTAGTATTTAACTTTGAAATCTAGTATAGGTTAGGGGTTACTAATCTAGTAGATAGACTATTATAACGCTCTAATTATATAGTAGAAGATGCTAAAGTGGATAATATACTTCCTACCCTTAGAAAGAAACTTAGGCTTATTAGCTAGCATTTAGTAATAGATTGCTAGTATATTACTAAGCTTAAAGGAACTATAGCTATTATAAGAACTTATATCTAAGCTATCTAATAAAGCATATAAGAACCTTAGTAGAGGGCTAGCTCTAAGGTTAAGGGATCCTCACCCTTAAGTTAGCACCACCCTATGATAGGTACTAATAAGCTACTACGTATAAGTATATATATTAGTGCTATTACCTGCATAAAAGTATACGCAGGTGCTATGTGTAAGGAACAATAGCGGGTACAGGATATAGAGCCACGCTATCAGCAAAACGTCGGCGAGTCAGGGGCGGATAAATACACCTTAGAGAAAACTCTATAAGCTATAGACTTAGAAGGTTAAGTAATAGTTTAATATAATAATAGATACCTATATTTTAATATTCTAGCTTTTCCTAGTTTAGGCTTTTAGCTATACTCTTATAACTCTATTACTTCTACCTTGATTTAAACAACTAGCGCTAATTAGAATATCTAAAGCGAACTAGTAATAATATACTAATAATTTAGTAACGGAGTTTAATTATAATAAACTCTAAGCTAGGTATATAGAATATAACTAATAGGGTCTTAGCTAATAAGGTATTAATTATTTGCTAAGCCCTAAGATATAGGGGATATAGCGCGGATACTACGCTAGGGGAATAGATAACCCTAGTAATAATATAGCAGGAGGAATAACCCCGAGGGGTTAGGCTCGGTCCCGGGTAGCACTAAACCAGGCAGACTACCCCTTAAGGGGCGAATAGATAGCGAGTAGTAGCTAATAGGGCACCCTGCCTAAGACTCCCTAAGAAGCTAGTATCTCTAGTATCCTTACCTAGGCTATAGGGTTACTATAGAAATAATAGGAGAGCCTTATAGAGCAGATATACCTATAATAGTAGTAGCATAAGGAATAAACTACTGCCCTATTATAAGAACTTACTAACTGCTTAGTAATAAGATACTTATAGAGAGAATATTAAAAGCCCCCTATATATAACCACTATATTATAACTAAGGACGTTACTATAGACTAGGTTAGTAACTAGATCTAAGTAATTAAAGATAGAAACTAACTATATGCTAGTAGTATACTAGAGCAGCAGGTCTAATAGGTACTTATAAAGATAAGCCTATCCCTATAGACCTAGTAGCAATACTATAGGGCTAGGCTAGAAGGAGACCTAGCATAGGCTGACTTTATAGTATTTAATTATTAATAGTATATTAACCCCGAGCTTTAAGAGTAAAGATACTATGAGAAGCTAGATATAATAAGGCAGAAGGAGATATAGTTACTAATATAGTTCTTTACTAAATAAATAGCAATATACTAGGACTTAGGTATAGTTAGTATAGAAGATAGCAAGGCTAAGGCCTATATATCATACTTCTAGTTAGCCCTATTCCTATATAGAGAACTCAAATACTAGAAAGTTAAGATATAGAGGCTAAGAGATATAGCTATAGAAGCTAAATACTTATAGGAGATATATTACTAATAGGGTAGCAAACCTCTATAAAGCAAAAGCAGGAAATAATATATAAGGGAAGAGCATAACCTAAGGGGGCCCCTAGTAGCGAGATTAGGTTAAAAGGTAAGCTAGCAGGGTTCTAGCTAGAAGATAACGCAAGGTTTATAAAGCCTAATACCTCACTAATTAGTTAGTAGTATAATATAGGGATCTAATTAGAATAGGTCTATATCTAGCCCTAGTATATAACTTATAATATCTAATTATATAGTATGCTTTAGCTATAAGTAAAAGGGGTATAAGAGAGCAGACTACCTGGATAAACGCGTGAGATAAAGCGTGAATAAAATGCTAATAGGATATTAAGTACTCGCTAAGAAGGCGAGGGTTAATATAATCTAATCTATAAGAGTTAAGGAACTTAAATTATTAGAAAATAAGTAAGCTAGGGGACTATACTAATAACCCCCGCGCTTAAATTAGAACTAGATACTCTCCCTAAGGGAGCTATTATAAAGGGATAGGCGATTATTCTCTAGAATACTACTAAATAAGAAGTAGTAGTAGATATAGATTCCTATTCCTAGGTTAATATTATTAGTAGTTAACTAGCTAAATCCTCATAACTATAACCTATAGTAGCTATTACCCTTATATTAGAAGGGTTTAATAGGTTATCTATAATAGGCTAGAATATATATTAATTAAGATTTTTCCTTATTAACTTAGGAGGAGAAGCGAGGAAGATATAGCAACTCTTTACTAAAGCTTTCTAACCTAAAGGAGCAGGAGACCTCCTCCTATTATAATACTCTATAGGAAGAGAGGGTATTATAATTAATACCTAGATAAATACTTAGGAATATAAACGCTTTAGTATTACTAAGCTATTACTATTTATATAAGAAGTTATTAAGAATAGCTAGAAGGCTTATATTATATATATAATAGGGAATATCACCCCCTATAAGCTGCTAATAGGGGCCCTAGAAGAAGAAGATACCCTAGAGAGCGATACAGAGTTATTACTAGAGCTATTTAGCAAATAGGCATTGTTTAATAAATAGTTAGTAAAGTAATACCTAGTCCTAGAGGGCGTGGAATATACTATTAACTTAATTAAAGGGAAGAAACCTCTATATAGGCCTATCTACCTATTAAATAAGTATTAGTTAGAAGAACTCTACTAATATATCGCTAATAACTAAGTAATAGGGCGGATCTAACCCTTAACTAGCAAGGTAGGTGCCTTATCCTTTTTATACCTAAGAAAGATAGGTCTCTATGCCTTTATATAGATTATTAAGGCCTTAATAAGGTAATAATAAAAAAATAATATCTACTCCCTCTTATTAGCAAACTATTAGATAGGCTTTAGAGAGCGAAATAGATCTTGAAAATTAATATTTAAGATATATACTATTATATTTATATTAAGCTAGAAGATCGCTAGAAGATAGTATTTAGGATATATTATAGGTACTTTAAATATAGTATTATGCTATTTAGATTATAAACGCCCTAGCTATATTCTAGGCATATATTTACTAAGCGCTCGCTAAGCTGCTAGATACTTATTATATTACCTATATAAATAATATTATAATCTATTCTAAGATAAGAGAGTAATATATAAAAGACCTTCTCTAAGTGCTCTATAGGCTTTGCTAGTAGGAGCTCTATACTAAGCTTAGTATGTATAGGTTTTATTAATAGTAAGTAGAGTTCCTAGGGTATATTATCACACCTGAGGGTATATTAATAGACTAAACTTATATCTAAGCTATTACTAAATAGAAGCTGCTAATAGTATACTAAGATATCTAGGTCTTCCTTAGATTCTATAACTTCTACTATAATTTTATTATAGGATATTTAGGTATTATAGCCCTAATAATATCTTTATTAAAGGGTAGCGAGAATAATAAGAAAGGAGGTGAGTTCTACTAGCTAGAAGAGGCCTAATAAGCCTTCGAGTAGCTTCAAGCTACCTTCTACTTAGTAACTATTCTCTAATACTAGGACCTAACCTGCGAAATAAGGGTTAAGATAGATACTTCTATAAAAGCTATATCTAGTATTCTATTATAGTATATTAATAGTTAGTAGCAACTAGTTACCTACTATTTATAGAAGCTTAGTAATATAGAGTAATATTAGGGAGCAGGCTAATAGGAACTTCTTGCTATAGTTAAAAGCTTAGACTATTAGGCTTATTACCTTCAGGGTATATTAAAGAAGTTTATAGTCCTAATAGATTACTAAGTGCTAAAGGGAGTTATTAGCGCGCCTACGCAGGACCTTTAGGGAAGGCTTACTAGGTAGGTATATAAACTCTTAGTATTTAATTTTAACTTAGAGCATAAGTTAGGGGTTATAAACCTAGCAGATAGTCTATCTAGGAGGCTAGACTATATAGAGGGGGAGGTAAAATATAATAATATACTCCTAACCTAGCAAGGAAGCTGAGGTTTATTAATAAACTACTAGTAGACCTCTAGATAAGTATTACTATATTATAAGGTAGTATAGAGACCTTAAAAGCATTTATTAATACTATAAGGGCTAGTATAATATGCCCCTTCTAGATAGATAGCTCTAGGGGCAGAGACGCCTCAGTCTCTAGTTAGTATTACGCTCTATAGCGCGCTAATATTATTATAACTATAGTAGCTATAATAACCTAATACTAAAGAGCAAGGGGTAATATAGAGAACGCTTAGCAAGAGGTTATTAACTAAGAGGACTCGCTTAGAGCTAGGGTTACTATAGTATAGTAGTATATCCCACGCTAGGTTATAAGGGAGCTTATAATAAGCAAAATAGCGGATAGTTAGCAACCCTCTAAAGCAATAGAGAATCTTATCTATAGACTGCAGGCTAATAACTTATATTACTAGATATAATTAGAGAGGGCGCGCAGACTAGCTAGCAATTATAGGGGCTATATAATTAATAGTAATAAAACCCTATTTTATAAGGGATAGTTAGAGATACTATAAGAGGGGTCTCTAAGGCTAGAGATCCTTTGCTAATACTATAATAACTATAGGGCGGGTTATATAGGGGTGAATAAGACTACTAAGTTAATCTCAAGGAACTTCTACTAGCTAAACTTAGCTATAGGTATATATAATTATATTATAGGGTGCTATATATGCTAGGGGAACCACGTTCTAAGGCATAAGCCTTATAGAAAGTTATAACTACTACCCTTACCTATATACCTATTCCAGGAAATAAATATAGACTTTATCACCAGATTACTAGCGAGCTCTTAGCATATAGGTAGAGAACATAACACAGTTCTTATTATTATATATTAAATAACTAAGTTCGCTATATTTTTCCTAATAACGAAGCAGCTAATAGCTACTAAGTTAGTGCGGATTATCTATAAATAGGTTAAATACTACTTTAGCACCCTAGAGGGTATTATTAGTAACTAAGATAAGCTCCTAACTAGCTAATTTTAGGAAGGGTTTATAAGAGAGAGGGCTATTAAGCGCTACCTCTCTATTATATACTACCCCTAGACTAATAGGTAGTTAGAAAGGATATATTAGATATTAGAGGTATACTTATAAGCATATAATAGCAACTCGCTGCAAGAATAGGCAGTCTAGCTACCTAAGGCGGAGTTTGCATATAATAATAGTTACTATAGCACTACTAGCTACTCGCTAATAGAAGCCCTATATAATTACTACCTGCGTTATATAGAATATATAGCTCCTATAAATAGGGTTATAATATAGGGCGTAAGGGAGCGAATTAAATATATTTCAAGACTCCGCGAGAGGGCCTAGGAATAGTAGTAGAAAGATACTAAGGTATAAGCTAAGTATTATAATATAAGGCATAAGAACTAGACCTACTATTAGGGATAGGTTATTAGGTTATTAATAAAGAACTTCTAATTTAAGAATAAGAAACTAGCACCTAGGTTTATATAGGTAGCTATTATAGAATCAGTTAGCATATAAGCATATAGGGTTTATCTACTATTATAATACTAATAGATATATAATATATTCTTAGTTACCTTACTAGAACTATAGGATCACTACTAAGTAGGTACCAAAGGTTTGCTTATATATCTAGAGCTTAACAATAAGCTAGAGAAATAGGAGGTACGAGATTATTATATAGCAAGGTATTAGTAATAATATATAATATCTAGTTAAATAGGTAGGATAGACTATAGAATATAATACATAGGAGCCTATAGAGAACTTAGCAAATATATAAGAGGCTATTTACAAGTTTATTAGATAGCATAGGAGGTCTTATAAGAAGTGGGATAACTAGTTACTAAAGTTATAGCAATAAGTTGCTAATTATAAGTTATAATACTATAGAATAGAAGCTAAATTAAGAAGTAGAATATTAATTATATTAAGTAGCGAATCATTACTAATATTATAGTAAAAAAAGGGTATTATCCTATAGAGAAAAAGGAGAGAGCTAACGATCTAACTAGTTATTTACTTCTAACTATAGCTATAAGCATAAGCACCCTAACTACTATATCTACGAGCAGCACCATAGCGACTAGTCGCTAAGCTAGTATTACTAGCATCCCTATTATCGCTACCTATAGACCAACTACTAGCTAACTTACTACTAGACTTACTACTAGAGTCACTACCCAACTTATTACTAGAGCTACTACTACCCACCTTACTACCTAACTTATCACTAGAGCTACTATTAGATATAATAATAATAACCTTAGTCTTTTTAGCCTTTCTAGCCTTCTTTGCTAAATTATCGCTATCCTCTTAGCTATATTTAGTAGGAGTATGGAGATATAAGGCGCAGGAGATAGGGTGAGTACTAGCGATAGTAATAAAGCAGGAGGGAATATTATTAGAAGTATACTTAAGGAGGTTATCTTAAAGCAACTTACTAAATTCAAGAAAGGAGTTAATATTATACTTATAAGAGCGCTTAGGGACTAACTTTATTAAAAGGTTATTAACTAGATAATTAATCTTATTATAGAGGTATATAGCAGGACTATTATTATAAATATATAGTAGCTAGGTAGCGTTTAGGCGCTAAAGTATATTAATAGTATTATAAAAGATATTAACCTAGAACTAACTATTAGTAGGATATAATTAGCAAGGGAGTAGCAAATAATAGCCTATATAAACTAGGATATTAAGAGCTAGGTGCTTATAGATAGAGGTAAGCTCCTGGAGTTAAAGCTGCTCTAAATTATAGCTATTACTACTAGTAGTAGGATTATAGATAAGCTTAGTAATATACTTCTATGCTATTAAATAGTTATTAAGCAAAGCGAGAATATAATAATAATAAAGAGGGGTTAAGATACCCTCACGTTCCTAAATTTAAATCTAGTAGAATATATTCTAAGTTATCTAAGCTATGCCCTAAAGCTCCTAGGGAACCTACTAGGCGTTAGTATATAGCAACCTAATAGCAAACTAGTAGAGACTTATAGTAGTATATTTCTTCTTATTAAAGTTGCAATAGATATATTTCTATATATATTCGCTATATATATAGCAAAAGTTAATAATATCCTAATATATCTTATAGAGATATCTGAGGTAGGGATAGCTACTAGTAGTATTACTAGTAAGGTTACTAGAGAGGATTTCAGGATTATAGAGATATTTAGCGAGCACTACGCTTATATATATAATATAGGATTTTATAGAGAGCGATTAGCAAAATAATAGAGAAAGAGATAAACTAAAAAAGGGAAAACATAAAATATTAGATACTTATAGCAAAAGTTCGCAAAATAGGCGCCAAAAGAAAATAAAGGCTACTAAGTTAAAAAAGAAGGATAGTAAAGAGGGAAAAGTTTAACTAGGTTAGAGACCTTGAAAGAAGACGCCCTTTTATAATTAGTATCGCTAGGTAATAAGGCTAAATGATTACTAACTATATACTACTAAATAGTTGCATAACTATTAGTAACTAATTAAAAAATAATAGTAATGCTCAAAATTTAAAAACATATAAAGCGCTAGAAAATAAAATATATTATTTGCTATAGTAGCCTAAATCTAGCGCGGGAAAGAGCGGTAGCAAATAATAGACTAACGCCTAAATATCACCCTATGGTTAGCAATGCAGAGCTGCATTACCCTACTAGTACGCCTTAGGGACTAAGGCTTTAGAAGGGGGGGTAATTATAAGGAATAATAGCAGGTGTAGGATGCAGAGCTATGCTATTAGCAAAATATTAGTAAGTTAGGGGTGGATAAATACACCTTAGAGAAAACTCTGCAAGCTGCAGACTTAGAAGGTTAAGCAATAGTTTAATATAACAACAGATACCTACGTTTCAACATTCTAGCCTTTCCTGGTTTAGGCCTTTAGCCATACTCTTACACTATGCTAACTGCTCTATGAGAGAATAGTAATAGGCTAGAGGACTCAGGGGGAGCTAGGGTTATTATACTAGAATAGTATATCCTATATGCTATAATAAGGGAGCTTATTTAGGATAAAATAGCTTATATACTATAACTAGGCATAGATCTTAAATAGATAGTTAGAGGACTGCAGGCTAAAGACTACTTCTATAGAGATATTATAGCTAAGATTTACTAGGATACTAGGGAATACTAAGGATACTAAGTTAATAAGAATAATATCCTTTAGTTCAGAAGAAGACTTATTATCCTAGAAGAGGGATCCCTCTGCTATAAAATCCTAAAGAACTACTATAATATACCTAGATTAGGGTATATAGGAGTAAATAAGATAGCTAAGCTAATCTTATAAAAGTTTTATTAGCTATATTTAATAGAGGATATAAAGTGATATATTACTAAGTGCTTATGCTACTAAAGGGCGCGTATATTATAGCATAATCTATATAAGATATTATAAATACTAGAACTACTAGTATACCTATTCTAATAGATTTCTTTAGACTTCTTAACTAGCTTGCTAGAAAGTTGCTAAAATAATAGAGTTACTTATAATATAATTCTAGTAGTTATATGCTAGATAACTAAAGTAGTATAGTTCTTAGTAATAAATAAGCAACTAGATACTATAGGTTTAGCGAGGATCCTATATTAATAGATTAAGTACTAATATAGCACGCCTAAGGCTATTATTAGTAATTAAAATAAACTAATTACTAGTTAGTTCTAGCGAGACTAGACTAAGGCCTGAGATATAGAAGGGTATATCTCTATTATATAGTATTTATAGATAGATAGCTAGACCAAAAGAATATACTAAACCTTAACTATATATATTATAAATTTTAGTAAAAGCTTATATAACTAATACGTAATATAATTAGTTAAAGCTAAATTCTTATATAATAATAGTAAATATATTACTATTAGTATATCCCTATTCAAGGCCCTTATAGGATATCACCCTTAAATAATTAACTACTGCTTACTAAATATTAAGATTAGGACCTAAGGGGTTAATAAAAGGCTTAAGAAGCTACTAGAGGTTTCCTAAAGAATAGCTAAGAATTAATAATATATAATAGAGGTATAAGCTAAGAATATAAATACTAGAAGAAAAGCGTAATTATATAATATTAGATATATTATAAGACTCTTAATAAAGAACTTCTATTTTATAAAGGGTTAGCAAAAGCTTGCCCTAAGATTTATTCTTATATTAGTTATAGAAGTTATAAGCTCTAATATCTATAGAGTATAACTTCTAGAGAAGTATAATAGAGTATATAATATCTTCTCTATTGCTCTACTTAAGCTATAGTATAGCTAAAAGCTTGCTAAGGGGTAGCTCCTAGACCTTAAAGAAGACCCTAAAGAATAGGAAGTTAAGGATATTATATTATAGAGGGAAGCGCTGAGGCCTCCTATATCTAGTTAAGGAGAAAAGCTAGCTAGTAGAGTATAATACCTAGGAGCCTGAAGAATACTTAGCGAATGCTTTATAAATCCTCGCTAGATTTAAGAAATAGTAATATAAGTTATATTATAAGTAGTATAATAAATAGTATAGAATAATAAGAAAAGTTAATTAACTATAAGATAGCTAAAACGCTAAGAGAAGACCCCCCCTATAAAAGCAATATAAACCCTATGGGTATCTAACCTTATATTACTATAGAATTCCACTATATGTTCGCTGAAGTTCTGCTAGCACTACTACTTATTATTATTACTATTACCCTCTTTATTATTATTATCCTCGTTGCTATTATTATTATCCTCGCTCTCTTCTTCTAAGCTATTACTAGAAGTACTACTATTACTACCCTAACTATTGCTCTCTATAGTATTATTAGAGTTACTATCCTCCGCACCTGAGGACTTATCCTCCTTGCTATTATAAACCTAGTATTACTAAGCTATTACTAAGTTATTACTAATCTTCTTATAAGAAAGGTAGCCTACTTAAAGATATAAGTCTTATTATATAAGTAAGTAGGGAGAGTATTATTAAGCTATATTATAATCTCTTTAACTAAAACCTTATCCTTAGCTTAGCAAGCTACCTATAAATATATATTAGATTAATAAAAGGGTAAGACTAACTATAAGGTAAAACCTACCTTAAGTGAAACCTATAGATATACCTAGGTATATAAAGCTATACTCTCCTCTATACCTATAGCAAGGAGTTAGTTTTTATAGTTCTTAGTATTAAGCTTAAGACTAGCGGGGTTTACTAACTAGTTATAGAGGTATTAGAGAAGCTCTTACCCCTGCTCTATAGCTATAAAGATATAGAAGATCTTATACTATTAATACTAGCTAGTAGTAATTATATAGATATAATACTTAACCTAGTTCTAATAGAAATAATTAATATTAATAAGATAAATAGGAATCTAGAGATAGGAAAAGTTAGCTTATACCTTCCCTAAATAATTGCTAAACTCACCCTATAGTACTTAATACTATAAAACTAGTATAACTTATATATATAATTACTATTATATTAATAAGCGTAGATAACCTAGGTATTCTTAGGAAGCTATAGCGCGCATCTAACACAAGGTTTGCTACTACCCGCCTAGTTATACTAATAGTTATTACTACTAAGCCTAGACTTAGTAGGGCTATACTTAGCAAGGAGTTAGCTAATAAGGCTCTTAGCGCTTATAATAGTTAAGGAAGTATTGAAAGATAGGAAGGATCCTATAAAAGGTCTATAAAGGCTTAATAAAGGGCTTAGATAATATAAAAGTAGTTATTAAATAATATAGTATAATAAGGAGGGAAAAGAACTAACCCTACGGCGGGAAAAAGCTATTATTTAATAGATAGCTAAAGAGACCTCGCTAAACTATTATAAAAGTAGATATAACTTTAGATAGTAAAGAATAGTAATTATTTACTATAGCAGGTGCTACCTACTAGGAGGTAGATATAGTGAATTAGTAATAGTAGTTACTATCTAACCTACTTAATAGCCTTATAACGCGCCTATTTAGAAGGGGGGATAATAGGATAAAAAACGAAGTTATTATAAGGGTATAATATAAGAAAGTGCTCGCTAGATAAAGGGCAAATAGCAGGAGAATAAAAATAAAGTTATTATAAGGATAACTATTCTCTTTTAAAAGAAAATAATAGGATCCCTTTAGAATAGCCCTAAATAGAGGGTATAAAAAGGGGCCTAAAAGGAGAGGAACTATAAGGAATAGGACTATAGGCTTAGCTACTATATATATAACTCCAAGGGCTCTACTATCTTTTAGTAAATATATAGCAAATAGTTACTATACTAAATAATAGTAGTAATAAGTAAAGGACTAGGATCTACCCCGGATAGCTAAAAAGGATAATAATAGAGGGCTAACTTATAATACCTAGCCTTATAGTAGGGATTATTATAATTAGAAGGGGGATAATTATAAGGGACTAGATATCTAGACTAGAGAAGCTGGAGATACCTCAGCTAGTATAGGCTAAAAGGATAGAGAGGCTTATAGGTCTAGGGTATAGAACCCTTATAATAAAGACTTAGTAAATACTTACTAAAGGCTAGAAAAGAAGGATCTTAGAAGAAGCAAGCAAAAGTAGCATAATAATACTAGTCCTACCTTTTGGGTGCTTCTACTATTAGTTTGACCTGACCGTGGCTCTTAGCCCCTCGATACCTTTATATAACCTAGGTCTTTTTGAACTAGAGAACCTTATATTAATTATCAAGCGTCTAATAGTCGAGGCTAGAGCCTAGTTAAGCTACTTTTAATAGGTCTCCTTATTAATTAGAGGCCTATAATATATAATATATAGCTTAAAGCTTAATTAATAAAGAGCGGTATATATAGTATATATATAGCCTCTAGCTACTATATAGTAATATTACTTACTTAGGTATAATAGACCTTTAAACTTAGCGCCTTATGATAATATATATAGTCTTCGGTTATATAATTATAAATCTCCTAACTATAGCTATACTTAAGTTAGAAATTATGCTATAGCCCCTTGATAAAAAGACTATAATAAATTCACCTAGTTTATAGGTATAATTTAGGAAATACTATATAAGTATTTTAACCTATACCCTCTACTAGTTAAGGAAAATAATATAGGAACCCTATGTATTGCTACTTAGAAGCAAACCCTCTAAATATTACTATATAAAGTTAGATATGCGCTATACTAGGGCTAATTATATTAGAGCTAAACGGGCTACTAAGGCTCTCGTAGCCTAGAAACGCCCTCGCTAAACCTTCTAGCAAGGTAAATACTACTATACGAGAGATACCTCCTTAACTAAAGAGATCTTTCCTAAGAGGTTCTTATAGCTAGAAGTATAAGAAGCTCTATTACTATAAGTAGGGCCTTATACCTCTTCCTCTTTCTTATCCTTATCCCTTAACTATATTAGCACTAGATCTTACATAAAAATATACTAAGCTTAAGCGAGGCTCGCCCTTTAGTATAAATAATATACAAGGGATTATTAGAGAGTTTAGCCTTAATATAATTAATAAAACCCGCTCCTTTATTAACTACTTTACTATATATAGGAAGTATATTGTTAATATTTCCTTTAAGAGGGCTTACCTTAATACCCCTACAAAAGACTCTATAAGATATAATAATATTATAGCTAAGTAAGTAAACTTAGTAATAGAAGTTTAATAAGTTATTATATACCCTATAGAGTAGCTCTTCTTCGAGCAGGTCCTCTATATTACTAAGGTAGAGGTAGCCTATTAGGGCTTAAATATTAGTAAGTATAGCTTGCGCTAAATAGAGAGAGCGTTGCTAATAATAGTATAGCTAGTAGATAAAGTAGTAATAGAGGCGGTATTAATAGCGCGGGTAGTGTCTAAGAGGATAAGTTAATAGTATAGTAGTTAGTAATTTAATAATTAAAAACTATATTATTATTAAAATTTAAAAAGAAAGATTATGAGGCTATAGGTATATATAAGTATAGCTATAGTTAGGAGAGGTAGTTAGTAACTTAGGAGGTTATTAGGGATCACGTAACTAAATGCTATGTATTGTTAGGAGGCGCGGGGTTAGAAGGTCTATTATACTTAAGTAGGTAAAATCACTACATAGTGGCTAGAGGCCCTATAGCTATACTTATATATACCTATAGCCTCATAATCTTTCTTTTTAAATTTTAATAATAATATAGTTTTTAATTATTTAATTACTTACTACTATACTATTAACTTATCCTCTTAGTCACTACCCGCGCTATTAATACCGCCTCTATTACTACTTTATCTACTAGCTATACTATTATTAGTAACGCTCTCTCTATTAGTTAGTATAAGCTATACTTACTAACCCCTAATAGGCCGCCTCTATCTTAGTAATATAGAGGACCTGCTCCAGGAAGGGCTACTCTATAGCTTATACTTTAACTTGTATAACTTCTCTTATTAAATTTACTTACTTATTTATAATATAATTATAAGTCTTAGTTTCTCTATAGGAGTATTAAAGAGAGCCCTCTTAAGAGCTATACTAATATAATACTCTCTATATATAAGGGAGTGGTTGATAAAGAAGTAGGTTTTATTAATTATATTAATATTAAACTCTCTAGCGATCTCTTATATATTATTCATATAGAGAGCGTGCCTTACTTAGGCTTAATATAGTTATATATAAGGTCTAGTATTAATATAGTTAAGGATGTATTATAAGTTATAGGGATAAGGAAGAGGGAGAGGTATAAGGCCCTACTTGTAGAGGTTCTTATACTTCTAGCTATAAGAACCTCTCAAGAAAGACCTCTTTAGTTAAGAAGTTATCTCTTATATAATAATATTTATAACACTTTACTAAAAGGTTAACCTTTTAGGTTAAGGAGTTATCTTATATAGTAGCTTTATTATAAGAGCCTTAGTAGCCTATTTAGCTCTCATATAATTAGCCCTAGTATAGCGTATATCTAACTTTATATGGTAATATTTAGAGGGTTTACTTCTAAGTAGGAATATATAGGGGTCCTATATTATTTTCCCTAACTAATAGAGGGTATAAGTTAAGATAATTATATAATATTTCCTAAATTATACTTATAAACTAGGTGAATTTATTATGGTCTTTTTTAAAAGGGGCTATAGTATAACGCCGAACTTAAAATAATAAATATTCTAAAGACTATATTAAATAAAAATATTAATAATTATAAGAAAGTAATATAATAGTCCTATTTAAAAGACGTTATATATATAATACGCTCCTTCTCTTATGAAGTAGTTATAACCTTTAGGCGCTTATTATGTATACTAAGTATTACTAAATACGCCTATATAGTAATATAGACCTAAGCCTTTATATATTCTATGATTTATATAATCTTATTATAGGAAGGTTATATATCATAAAAAAGTATCTTAATATATTATTACTTAATTTCTAATAGTTACTTAGTATAAGATCCTTTTAAGAGTGCTATTATAGTATTATTTTGAGTGAAAAAGAGTATAATCTAGTAGTAATAAGAGAGGGTTAAAATGAGGGTTAAAAAGTAGTAGAATAACTAGAAGAGTAGTAGGCATAATAGAAAAAACCGACTTTTAGTAGTAAGAGGTTAAAATTGCCGTTTTAGGCCTAAAATAGCGTAAAAAAGGGGTTAGGAAGAGGGGGTGTAGCCGCCCCATGGGTACTTAATAGGGATGTTTTACTTTGGCCCGCAACCACAGTAGCCTGGAGTGCATTATGGACCATGTCCGCACCGTGCTCAGCTGATATCCGCACGCAGCGGCAGCCCCGGGGGACGTGGACGGGAATAGATCCACTCTTCCGGATCTGTATGGGGACCGCGTCCTGTGTCGGACTGGAATTGCGGCCAGCCTCAATGAAAACATCATTTCTGTTCTGCTTGCTACGGCAGCAGTGGTGTCCTGTGCCTAAAGTACCTTTATTTCCCTTGACCTACCTACGCACCTCACCTGGGTGCCTAAGGTACCTTAAGTACCTTACCCTTACTGCATTATAGCGACCACGGGCACCTCATTAGCGTGCTCGGTGCTCTCAGTCATCCGGCCAGTCATATGCCTTGGTTGGAGGCGCTGTGAGGAACGCACTACCTGTTGCCCATTTTTCCCCTCCCCCCCCCCTTCTCTTGGTCGAGTCACTCAGTCGACCGTCGCAGGGCCATCCCGCGTCATTTTGACATTGGACTATAAATTTTTTTCTTTCCCCAGAGCATGCCAACAGCTGTCGCAGTTTATCTTCGGTTTTCCAGACCAACCATCGTATCTCCTCACTCAGTGCGCTGGAAATATTCTCTTGCTTAATCTTCGTCTACTGTCCAGCTCTTGAACTCAATATCTCTCCTCAGTCTGTTGAGTTGCGCAGCGCTACCATAGTAATCTGGTATACCCCACATCAAAATTTCGCATTACCCCTCCATCGCCTCGCACCCGCCTTGGTTGGTTTGTCCTGAACTCCAAGCCGCAGCACACTATTACCATGGCCTCAGCAAAGGACATCACTGGCGCTTCTGCGCTCGGGAAAAACCTCGAGGTCTCTGCCAGCCTTGGCCTTTCAACCTCTCCCACTGCTACCTTCCACTCTCCTCCCTCGAGCTTCGGTGGTCCCGCCCTGACCAGGAGGCCGGCTCCCAAGCTGCTCAAGCCCTTTGACACCCAGGATATCAAGATTTTGCTTCTCGAGAATGTCAATCAGACCGGCAGGGACATTCTCACTGGGCAGGGCTACCAGGTCGAGGCTCTCAAGACCTCTCTGCCCGAGGACCAACTCATTGAGAAGATTCGGTACGCATCCCCCTTGTCGAGTGAAGATTAAAGCAAGCCGAGCTTGGGGAAAACAACGTCGACTCATGCTGCAACTCAGGGACGTTCATGTGATTGGTATCCGCTCCAAGACAAAGCTGACCGAGAAGGTCCTCCGCGAGGCCAAGAACCTCCTGGTCATCGGCTGCTTCTGCATCGGCACCAACCAGGTCGACCTCGAGTACGCCGCTGCCCATGGAATTGCTGTCTTCAACTCCCCCTTCGCCAACTCTCGCAGTGTGGCTGAGCTTGTTATTGCTGAAATCATTACACTGGCGCGCCAGCTCGGCGACCGCTCCAATGAGATGCACCGCGGCACATGGAACAAGGTCAGTTCCAAGTGCTGGGAAATCCGTGGCAAGACCCTCGGTGAGTTTCTTTGTCTTTGACTCACAGTCTTTTTATTCTGACTGCAGGCCAGGTATCGTGGGCTACGGTCACATCGGTTCTCAGCTGTCTGTTTTGGCTGAGGCCATGGGCATGAACGTTGTGTACTACGATGTCGTGAACCTGATGGCTATGGGCACTTCCCGACAGTTGCCTACATTGGAGAACCTGTTGGAGGAGGCTGATTTTGTGACCCTTCACGTGCCGGAGCTTCCGGAGACCAAGAACATGATTGGAGCAGCACAGCTGGAAAAGATGAAGACCGGTGCCTACCTCATCAACGCCAGCCGTGGCACGGTCGTTGATATCCAGGCCCTGATCAACGCTATGCGCAATGGCAAGATTGCGGGTGCCGCTCTTGACGTCTATCCCAATGAACCTGCCGCCAACGGCGACTACTTCAACAGCTCGCTCAACACCTGGTGCGAGGACTTGCGCACCCTGGACAACATCATTTTGACACCACACATTGGTGGCAGCACTGAGGAGGCTCAGCGCGCCATCGGTGTCGAAGTCGCGGAGGCTCTTGTTCGCTACATCAACCAGGGTATCACCCTGAACAGTGTAAACCTGCCCGAGGTCAACTTGAGATCATTGACCCTGGATGAGCCCGACCACGCTCGTGTCATCTACATCCATCGCAATATCCCCGGTGTCTTGCGCAGAGTGAACGAAATCCTGGGCAACCACAACGTCGACAAGCAGATTACTGACAGCAAGGGCGATATTGCGTACCTCATGGCCGACGTTAGCGATGTCAAGGCCGAGGACATCAAGGATATCTCGGATAGCTTGGATGCATTGAGCTGTAAGCATATTCTTCGCTAAAAAAGAAAATCGACCCGCTAACCGTCATGTAGCACGTATCTTGACCCGTGTCCTGTACTAGATCATATCAAGCGGTGAATGGCATTTCGAGGGCGTTTGTATTGGAGGGTTTAAGGACATCATAGCAGCTGACGAGGTTCTCTGCCTTTCGAGACAGCATTTCAACGTGTCGGCAGGGTGCTTGGACGCTTTGGATAACGGAGTACCGGGATCACATCAATTTGAAAGCACACGGAAAAGTAGGCCAGGTAGAAGACGGACGCATATGCGGCTACGACGTGGTAAATAAAAGCCTGGGATTCTCATCAACACGCGCACGTTGCATGCAGAGGTCTTGGAGGACATGATTCGGACTGCTTGGAGGGTCTGGCTGGAGTTCTGTTTCTTGGCTCCAGTGAAAGACTTCCACGATTACTACGAGCACCTGCGGGGGGTCTTTTTGTGGTTGTGTGTGCTGTTCAAATGGAGAGGTTGGAGTGCGGACCGCCAGGGCGGTGAATGAAAGAAACGCTCCACGCCCAAGATGTGCCCACTAGGCGGGTTGAAATGGGTAGACTGGAAGTGAACAGGAGACGATTCGGAAATTGTGGTGATGCAGCGGGCCTGGGGCCCGACATAGACCCGCTAGCCACCATTCAGCAGGAAGTCTTCATTTTGCTTCAGGCCGTTGTAGAAGCATTGACCCGGGTGTTGGACACGTCCAGACTTTGAACAGGATGGACTTGATTAGGCGCGTGTATAGCCCATTGCCCCGAAATGGTAGAATGGACATTTTCCAGAAGACGCGAGCGGGGAAGTGCGAATTGTCTTGGTAACCTTCTTGTCTGAAAAAAAAAAAACGGGGTCTTTCCAACGCCGAATGGTGAATGAAAACTTAGCAGTAGTTGAAGAGGGCGAATTGTCGGTCAAAACTCAAGAGTCGAGTCACTGGACAATTTTTGTAATGTCATCGTTTGACGTGAGTATCTTTTGGAAAGCCGGGCGTCGTCAAGCAAGCAAGCAGTAAGGGAAAATGGCATGACGGAGAAAACTGGAGAAAACCGACCAGACACCCGTGTTGAGACCCGCATTGAGCTGGGCACCTAGCAGATGAGTCGGACCACCCCCTAGCCGCGCATTCCCCCTAGCCGCGCACTACTCCTATATAAAACCAGTATTTTTTAGGAAATTATATAGAGATAACTATAAGAGTAAATTTAGTAAAAGTTTATGTATAAGTAGCTTATTATATATTCTTTTTAATAAGAAAGTTTTAAGTTTTTTATAGCTATATCTTAAGTATAAAAATACTAAAGTATTCTATATAATAATTACTAATACTTTTAATTTGAATCTAATAGATTTAATATAAAGGTTATTAAGTTACTTTTATCTCTATAAGTATAAAAAATATAAAATATAATATTAAATAGGGTTTTAAGTTATATACTTAAAATATAGCTTAAAATAATAAAATCTTATAAATTAAATCTTTAGAAGATAAATTTACTTAAGAGAATTTTAATTTTAATTATAATAAACTAGGGAAAAATGTATATCTTAGAAACTAAGTCTATAAAAACAAAGTAAAATATCTTAAAAATAGAAAGAGATTTTAAATTTTAGGTATATATATCTCTTAAAAGTAAGTCTATAAGAATAAAGTAAAATATTTTCAAAAAAATAAGTAAGAAGCTTAGCTTAATATCTATTTTAATTAATTTAATATATAATAATACTTAAAAACCTTAAAACCTAAATAATATAGTATATACTATAGATATTAAAAGAAACTAATAAGATTTGAGATCCTCATATTTTTAAGTATCTATACTATTCTTACTATAATTCTAAGGAGTTTTACTGAATTAATAAGTTGGTGCGCGGCTAAGGGGGGGTGCGCTGCTAGGGGGTCGTCCGACTTAAGGGGCTCCCTTTGTCGAATCCACAGGCCGCCGGGGTAATTGGAAGGTAAGGTAAGGTACCTCGCGGTCAGGAACTAACGCGGAAAAGGAATGAAAAAGGGGGTTGACCAGCGCAGCGACAATAGGCGCTGACAGACCGCCCGACAAAACGAACGGGACAGTGGCGATACACTGTGGATTCCAACGGTTTGTTTCGCGGAATCCCCAGGAACGGTGCAGCATAACATGCAAGACGTTTCTCATAACCGACAGCCTTTTGGGTTTGGGGACGTGTTGGTAATGAAAGCGTCCTATACGTTGGGGGGCAGCAAGAAGCCAGAAACAGAGTGACTACTGACTACTGACATAGCAGACGGTTGGTTCAAGTCACATGCTATTTTGTCCGTTCAATAACCACTTCCAATGGGATGAAAGCTTTCCTAGTATGTGGCTACCTTGGACAGACAGCACCTTTATCCAAGCTTCACAGAATGCAGATACCAGAGGAGAAAAGCCGTCGAGAACCTTTCAACCGCGGGAGGACAAGTGATGCGAGTCCCATGTGTCAACAAAATGGTTACTGGACCTTAAAAGAATCAAACGGGTTCGATAGAAAAGCAGAGTAGGTTTAGCCACGGGACACCGAGGAACAGCTCGACGTAGAGGCAATTTGCGGGCACAAGTGACTCTGGACACTTGGCTGAATGGTGCCTGCTTTAACCAAGCTAGGTAGGTACGGTACTTCTCACCTAAGGCAGGCAAAGAAGTTAGGCAAAGAGCACCAAAAGAAGAAAGGCAAAGTTCACACAGGAAAACTATCCGTCTGTTTAATAGTCCACTACACTCTTGTCAGTATCTATAACTTCAAATAAATACCCCTATGTGGCTGAACATAAGATGTCAAAAAGGCGCCAGAAGAAAATCTTCAAATAGAGAAATATATATACAAGGAGAGGACTTTGGGTATGTATTAAGGGATGGAATATATATAATAATAAGGATCCTATGCGCAGTTAGGGGTTAAAAACTAGGGTTAAATAAGCATATTAATTATGGTTATATAAGCGTAGCTATCCTTATACCTAATTATAATATAACCTGCGCTCCTATTATATACTTCTATATACTATTAAGCCCTTATATTATATATTATACCTCTAACCTATATATAGACTAGTATTATGCTATATATAGCCTACTTACTATAGTATAATACTATTTATAATTATAATACTCCTTGCTAAGAGCCTAGTTTTATAAAGCTTAAACTACTTTAATGGACTCCTCTATGATAATACTAGCTCTAAAAAACTTTATATTACTTTTCTTATAGAGTTATTTAAAGATTATTCTCTTAAGTAGTTTAATAAATAGGTTAGCTATATTATTTATTAATATTATATACTTAAAGTTAACTTTACTCTACTTAATAACTTCTTATATAAAGTAGATATAAACCTATATATACTTTATATAGTTATTTATAAACTCCCCTTCATAAGTATAATTACTTCTATGTTATTAACCTATATATATATTACGTGCGGGTCCTTCGGGCTAAAGGGTGCAGCTACCCTTCAGACGTTTTCCCCTGCGCCACGCGCAAAAGGTATAGGACATTCAGAACGAAGGCTCCGAATGCAGCTACACTTAAGTACGCACGCCTAGCGCTATGATATCACCCCCCCTATCACTACTGCAATTGCCTAACCTGTAGCTGGGATGCTAGGTATGCCCTGCTACACTATGCGCGCGCGCACCTAAGCCTATACCCCTAGGGTCCCTGAGGCTAACGCGCTATAGGGACCCTATGAGCCCATGTTGAATTGCAGTGCGCAGCGCTGCGGGCGCTACGCGCGATTCGAACGTGTGACCCTAAGGGAAGTTCTGAATATAATATCACGTGCGGGCCCTTCGGGCTTAAGGGTGCAGCTACCCTCCAGACGTTTTCCCCTACGCCACGCGCAAAAGTTATAGGACATTCAGAACGAAGGCTCTGAATACAGCTGCACTTAAGTATGCACGCCTAGGGCTGTGATATATAAAGGGGTCCTCTAAGTTTTATACTAAGTCTACTTAAGAAGTTATATATTTAAAGCGCTTTAAAAGTAATAGATAATATTATATTATACTAAGCCTCTATTAATAACTTAGAGATTATTACTTAGTATTAAGATCTTAATAAAATAGGCCTATTAGCTATAAAGAATATCTAACTAATTATTAAATATACTATATCTTTATAGCTAGTATAGTTACTATTAATATAGCTATAGTGACCCTATTTATTTAGGTCTCTAACCCTATATTTATTATTGTAACTTATTATAAAATAGAGAATTAAGCTAATATATTATATTAAGCGCTCTATATCCTTATATAATCTATTTAGATAATAGAATAACTACGCCTATAGTCCTATGCTAAAAGAGATCTAGCTATATTATAAGTACTCTAAAGCTAACTTTACTAAATACTCTCTAGTATCACGCTTAGAGTTCTAGATTTAGTACAGCCTATATACTAGGGATTATAAAGCTGAATAGCCCTATATTAATAAGCATATTTATAAACTTAACCTTCGCTCTAAACCTTCTTACTATATTAGTTAACTATATCTCTTAACTAATAATAATCTTCTAGTACTCTTTATTAAAAGTAAGTTATATACTAAGGAAGTTATTATATACCCTAAGGTTATTAACCTTAATCTTATTAATTATATACTTGTAAATAGCGCTAAGAGCTACTTCTAGTTTATGTACTAGAATATTTTTACTATATATTACGATTATAATATTAAGAGTCCTATTATAATAAGTTATATTATTTAAGCGTAGTAATATAAGTCCTATATACTAGATGATCTCTTATAACTTCTTTTATTACTACCTCCTACCTTATTATAACCTATATAGAGCCTTATAAAGTCTAGTAACTTATTCCTAATCTACTTTATACTTGTATAAAAATACTAGCTAAGTATATTATAAGTTTATAAAGAACTCTCTAATTAATAAGAAAGGTATTATATATATTACTTCCTCTAGCTCTCTATTTAATTATATACTAATAAAGTTTTATTACTATATAGGATACTACTTCCTATATATATATATATATATTAGTAGGATCTACTATAATACTATTTAAGATATTAAGGTATATATATCTAAGTAAAGTTATACCTAGAAACTTATAGAAAGCTTCTTATTATTATCTATACCTTATACTTTATAAGTATACTATAGGCCTTTTTATATTTCTATACCTATTTAGTTAATAGGTAGAGGCCTTTTAGAGCCTACTCCTTATTGATAAATTATAAAACTCCCTTCTTAACTAAGGTATATATCTTATTAAATACCGCCTCTACTTATAACTACTAGTTATTTATAGGTCCGTTCTATACTTCTATAATAGTTATCAGGTCTAAGTAAGGTTATAAAGATACTTCTAATTTATTTCTAAGGGGGTCTTATATAAAAGCTATAATGGAAGTATATATTATATGTTTCTCCTCTAGAGAGTTAGTCTCTCTAATTTATAGGTATACTCTATATATCTACTCTATAAAATTATATATATAGCGCTATAACTATAGGCCCTAATTAGGTTGTAATACCTACTAGCGTTATATTAGCTCTATTATAGGTTTATAAAAGATGATATTAGAGTAAATAATAATTTTATCCCGCTCTAGTACCTATATTCTATACGCTTAGTCTCTATGATAACCAATAAAAATACCTTTCCTAGCTTATATAGTAATTTTCTTGCTCTTTGTATATTCCTCTAGATTAATATAAGTAAAATATATACTTCTAATAACTCTTAGCTAACTTATATCAGGTATATAGTCTTCTCTTAAGGTTAATAACTTATGATAAAGTGCTTAAATAGGTATCTTACTTCATATTACTATAGTAAAGGAGTAGTTAATAATATAGACTACTATTATAAGTAGAAATAGCTATAGTCTTACTAGGACCTTAGGATTAATACTTAAAGCGTATACCTTATTTAATATGATTTAGATTATATATTTTATAATACTAATTTACCTATATATATAATATAGCGAAGACTCTACTCTTATTCTATTATCCTATAAAATAGCTTTAAGGTAAGTTATTATAAACTCCCCTATATTATTTATATAGATAACCTTTATTATTATACTTAAGGAGTTCTTCTAATCTTAGAGATATATTTATAGTTAGCATACTAGCTTATTCTTTATATCGATAAAGATAATCGCTTAGAAGTATATCTTAGTATTTATAACTAATAAAAAGTATTTAAAGTATCTTATTAGCTTTACCTCTCTAATATTTATATAAAGAATACCTTTTACTCTCTCTATATAGAGTCTAAATATCCATAGAGAGTATTATAGACTCTTTAAGAGATTATATATTTTATATAGCTTTAGGACTACTAACCTAATACTTATTATATAACTCTTCATTATCTTAATAGTTTTTTTAATCTCTCTAAAGCCTTAAATACCCTAGTTTATAATACTAGAGCTCTAATTTAGTTCTCTACTATATAGTATATATAACTTATATATTTAAATCTTATTTATAAGTGATATTAAAGTTAAAACCCTACTACTAAATATTAAGTATTATAAATACTTACCCATTCACCTACTAGTTAGTTTTTATTAAAGTAACCTCTATTAAGGTATAGTCTCTTACTACTAAATATATTAACTAGAAAGCTTACTATATATAAAATATCTTATAGCTATATTAATTCCTTATTATTAAAATATAGAGATATTATACTTATATACTTAGGGTAGATATTTACTCCCCCTATATAAGTTAAAATTATATATAGAGTTATTAATAGTGCGTAGTCGTTATTATTGTATTATAGTATATTACTAATTATATATATATTCGCTCATATATCCTATAACTAAGCGCTATTACTATAATTAATTATTTTTAGAATAGTCTCCTTATATTTAGTCTCTATAGACTCTTTTATTTAGACTAAGTATACTAGAAGACTATTCTAAGCTAAAAACTTGCTTCAGTCTATAAAAGCATAGTACACCTACTCTAATACCTTCTAAATCTCGTTTATTAACTTCTTAATAAGTATATCTATCTTATTACTACTATTTAATAGTATTAATAAATTCTTCTTCTTAGGACTATAATTAGAGTAGCTTTACTATAGAGTATTAGCGCGCTTATAAATATAGTAACTATAGCTCTACTAGTCCTTTATAAGCCTCTTTTCTTTATCTCCCTTAAATACCTTATCTACTATTTAAGTTATTATTATAACTTCTATCTTATTTATTCAGCCTTATCTTATAAATCTACTATAAGCGCTTCAATTAACCTAATAACCTATTTATAGTACTTTAGTTATTGATATATAGCTTAGTCATAATACTAGTTCTCTACTCCTTAAAGAAATACTTAAATAGCGTTCTTAGTAGTAATAAGACTACTTAGTTATTAATATCTATATTATAACTTACTAAACCATAATATATATACTATTAGATTGTTCTTTATAAGCTTTAGTATATATATCTAGTTTTGTAATTAGCCTTATAATATAATACTAGTATTAGTATAGATCTATAAAAGAGTCTCTTATATTTTAGAGCTACTTTAGATATATATTATAAGTAATAGTAGTCCTTCTATAAACTTATTATATATCTCTATTACTATATATAAGTCCTCTATATAAGTTAAGTTATCCCTAAGAGTAATTTTATATATCATAAGTACTATTTATATTCATATAGACTATAATCTATAAGAATACCAAAGGTATATCTTAATATTTCTATTCTAATATTACAAACTTTAAATAAGCTTTAATAAATAACCATAGTATATATAGTTATATACCTATATAATATCTCTTTCATAACACTTTAATAACTATAAAACATAAAATAATAACCATAATAATATTTCCTTTAGGAAATAAAAACTTTAAAAGTCTATATAAATTCTCATAACATTAATAACCTTATATATATAATCCTTATATTTATAGCTATAAATATACAAAAACAAAAAAAGGTGCACGGGCCACATAGTGATCCGAGCACGATTCTGGTGAATAAGCTTAATATTTAGCCGTTTAGTAGCTACGTTTTAGAATATCTTACCCCTTACCTATCGAGGGCAGGATTTCTAACTTAGAAATAATATTAATAATATCAGCGATTTCTCAATCAATTTATTCTAGCAAAAACGTTCCCTTATGCTTAAATGTATTAGCTTTTATCACAATATTACTCAGCCTATAAATATCTATTATTCAGGCTGTTTTAGCGTCCCTTTTGCTACCTATATACCTATTCTTACATAATCTAATTTATAGATCCCTTTAAGTAAAAATCCTTTAGGAACTTTATTTAAAAGTCCTTAAAGTAGTTTATACCTAGCTTAAGTATAGTAGTAAGTACTTTATTTACTAATAGAGCGTCTATTACTAGAATATATAATTAGCTTAGTTCCTCTTATACCTTAAAGTATTAATAGGCTAGGCTTATTAGGGTACTTATTAATAGTAATATTCTTAGAAATAAAGTATCTTTATTACTATTACTAACTATAGGTAGTACTAAGGTTACTATATATATTTCTTATAATTATACTTAAAGAGTTTTATACTCTTTAGGTTTCTTTTTTTAAGCTAAATATAGCTTTTTAATCTTATATTAAAGATCTATAATAGCTTTATCTTAAGGCCTTGTTATCCCTTTATCTTATAGTATGCTCGCTATAGCTATAAGTAACTGTATAGGCTTCTTAGAAGTATATTAAAGTCTATATAGTACATATATTGTATTAGACAAATATATAGTAGTAGTTTTATTATTTTAATAACTACTATAATAAGTAATTTAGATTTATAAAGTTATTTCAGTAATATTACTATATTATAATAAGAATTCTATTGATAATTAGAGGTTAGAAACTACGGTTAAATAAATATATTAATAATACTTATATAAGTAAAGCTATTCTTATACCCAATTATGGTGCGCGCTATACTTTTATTATGTACTTCTATGTATGATTAAGCCCTTGCGCTGCGTGTTACGCCTTTAACCTATATATATAGTCTAATATTACGCTGCGCACAGCCCGCTTAGTACAATATGGCGCCGCTTGCGGTTATAGTAAAATTGACCCCTTAGTTCGCGCAGTGGGGCGTAGTATGCGCGCAAAAGTAGTAGTGAATCTGGTTAAATCGGGCGATATCTATATTAGCTAGTTTAAATATGAATTGCACTAGAATCTATGTATAGAGATTTAAAAAAGACATATATTGATATATTAGTTAATCTATACCTTATATTATATAATTCAATAATTAATGATTTAAGTGTCATATATAATACTACTTAGAGCTATTTAAATTAATCTATAATATTAAATTCACTTATACAATTAATATATAAACCTATAGTAGGCTAATATTTATTAATACTTTTAGTACCTCTAGAGCGTTTAGCCTCTTATTTAAACTATATAAACTAAGTAATTAGCTCCTTTAATAAGATTAAACTTAATAGAAACCTAAGTTTATAGGACTATAAGAGTATATATATTTAGATAATATTAAGAAGGAGGACGCTAAGGTTATTATAAAAGTCCCTCTAGGAAAGCTAAAGTTTTAAAACTACTTTAAAGAATAACTTTCTAATGGTAAATACTTACTCTAATCTAATAAGAGATTTTATAACTCTTATATTAGTTATTATCTTAGTAGATTTAGAACAAATAACTTGTACCGGGTTTAAACTAATTAAGTTTTTTAATAAATTAATAACATAAGACTAATATAGATATATACTATATATATAGCAATATATAAAAGTAGAATAAAATAGATTAAAAGCTACATAGAATAAGAACTTTATTTAAAGATTATATTGAAGATATAATTTATCTTGAGTATTATTAAACCTATTTTATCTAAGAACTTAATTATTAAATTTTTTAGTTAAGAGCGAGGGTAGAGATTAATGAGATCTATTAACTTAAGACTATTAGAGCGATATATACTAAAGTCCTCTAAATTCTCTATGAAAAGAAGATTACAATATAGACGTTAACTATTAAATAGAATATAAGGTATACAGTAGGTATATTAGAACTAAGAATTATTGAAGTAGTAAAGAATAATAATAATAGTTGGAATAATTTAATAGCTCTATTGATACTAACTACTAAATATCCTTTGGATTATAAGCTATAATATATAAAGTAAGTTATCGAAAGATTATTAATAATAAAACTCTAAAGTTATTTAATCTTATTAACAGTATATATAGAGAGATTTCTTATTTAGTTAACTCTATAGGCTCTAAATAATATATTATGAAAAGAGGAGTATTTAAATTAATCATAGTTAGTATTCTTGTTTATATATCAAAGTCTTCTTAACTATAAAGTAATTTAAAAAAAATAAACTTATAGAGAATCTGGTAACTAATAGAATGAATAGAAAAATAGATTTAATAAATATAGAGTATATTCTATATCTTATTACTACTTATTAAGATATTAATATATCTTGAGGACCCTAAATAAAGCTACAGCCAAGTAAATTAAGAAGGAATATAAAGGAGAATTAGTAAATAAGATTAATTATCTAAAGATCTCTATGAAGAACTAATAACTCTTTATATAATACTAAGAAAGAACTAGACCTAAAAAAGTAGTATTTTTAATAGCTTATAACTATAAGCTCTTTAGATGAATATTATTAGACATAGGTTTAGTAGTTTATATCTTAAATAACTTTAAGCAATTTTAAACCCTCTATAATACTTATAATAAAGATTTTACTTTTATAGGATCTAAGTAAATACTAATTAAAGAATATAGATCTATAGTTATAAATATAATTAGATTAAAAGGGCATTAAGTTACTTTTTACTTTAATAATATTATATATTATAGTATAACAATAAGTAATCTTATAATCTATAGGTGCTTAAGAAAGAGGAGAATATATCAATGTAATAAATCAGATTTTTAATACCTATAATAATATAATAGAACTTATATTATAAAGGTTCTAGGTATTTATAATTAATTTATCCTTAAGAATATACTGAAAAGAAGTTAAGTAGCGTTTTATAATAATATTATACTAACCTCTCTATAATATAATATATATATATATATTATAAATAAGAATGCAGCTTTAGAAACGTGGCTATAGTAATTAATACGCTTAATTTAATTAGATTAAAGAGGCTACTATATAGTAATTAGAAGTAGTAATATCTAAAATAAGAGTAAAGAGTAGAATACCTATTATAATAATAGATTAGAATACTTATAAGCTAAGGAAAATAATCTATTAAGTCTATTAAATACTAAGAGAGGGTACTACCACCTTAACACTAAGCGGATAAATAGCTATAGACTTTTACTTATTTATATAAAGGTATAGAGGCTTTATAACCCTATTACTATTTATAAATAGATTATTAGGTTATACGTAGAACTACTACCTTAAGACTTATTAATAAGGACCTTAATAAGGGTATTTATTTAGTTTATTAAGTCTCTTAAAAGAGAACTTGATATAATAATTAAGGTATTTAGGTATAATGATAAGATCCTAAAATACTTAAAACTGAAGAATCTTATTTAGATATCTAGTATCTAAATTAAGATCTTAAATATCTAAACTGAAAATAGTAGAGGAGAGATTATCGCTATAATATAGAAACAAGGGCTATATACCTCTATATATTTATAAGGAACAATAGCGGGTGCAGGATGCAAAGCCACGCTATCAGCAAAACGTTAGCAAGGCAGGGGCGAATAAATACACCTTAGAGAAAAACTCTATAAGCGGCAGACTTAGAAGGTTAAGTAATAGTTTAATATAATAATAAATACCTATATCTTAGTATTCTAGCTTTTCCTAGTTTAGGCTTATAGCTATACTCTTATAACTCTATTACTTCTACCTCAATTTAAGAAACTAGCGCTAGTTAGAATATCTAAAGCAAATTAGTAATAATATACAAATAATTTAGTAATAGAGTTTAATTATAATAAACTCCAGGCTAGGTATATAGAATATAACTAATAGGGTCTTAGCTAATAAGATGCTAGTTATTCGCTAAGCCCTGAGATATAAGGAATATAGTATAGATACTATACTAAGGGAATAGATAACTCTAGTAATAATATAGCAGGAGGAATAACCCTAAGGGGTTAGGCTCGGTCCTAGATAGCACTAGACTAGGTAGACTAATTATTATTAGGCAAATAGATAGCGAGTAATAGCTAATAGGGCACCTCGCCTAGGACCCCTTGAGAAGCTAGTATCTCTAGCATCCTTTTCTAAGCTATAGGGCTACTATAGAGATAGTAGGAGAGCCTTATAGAGTAGATATATCTATAATAGCAGTAGCATAAGGAATAAACTACTACCCTACTATAGGAACTCGCTAACTACCTAGCAATAAGGTACCTATAGAGAGAATATAAAAAGCCCCCTATATATAACTACTATACTATAAGCAAGGACTTTACTATAGACTAGGTTAGTAACTAGATCTAAGTAATTAAAGATAGAAACTAACTACGCCCTAGTAGTATACTAGAGTAGTAGGTCTAATAGGCGCTTATAAAGATAAGCCCGCCCCTATAGACCTAGTAGCAATACTATAGGGCTAGGCTAGGAGGAGACCTAATATAAGCTAATTTTATAGCATTTGCTTACTAATAATATATTAACCCTAAGCTTTAAGAGCAAAGGTATTATGAGAAGCTAGATATAATAAGGCAAAAGGAGACGTAGTTATTCATATAGTTCTTTATTAAATAATTAGTAATATATTAAGACTTAGGTATAGTTAGTATAGAAGATAGCAAGGCTAAGGCTTATATACTATACTTCTAGTTAGCCCTATTCCTATATAGGGAACTTAAATATTAGAAAGTTAAGATATAGAGGCTAAGAGATATAGCTATAGAAGTAGAATACTTATAGGAGATATATTACTAATAGCGTAGTAAACTTCTATAAAACAAGAGTAGGAAATAGTATATAGGGGAAGAGCATACCCTAAGGGGGCCCCTAGTAGCGAGGTTAAGCTAAAAGGCAGGCTAGTAGGGTTCTAGCTATAAGGTAACACAGGGTTCCTAGAGCCTAATACCTCACTAACTAGTTAGTAGTATAACGCAGGGACCTAATTAGAAATAGCTTATATTTAGCCCTAGTATATAACCTATAATATCTAATTACTTAGTATGCTTTAGCTATAAGCAAAAGGGGTATAAGAGGATAGACTACCTAGATAAATATATAAGATAAAGTATAAATAAAATACTAATAGGATACTAAGTACTTACTAAGAAGGCGAGGGTTAATATAATTTAATCTATAAGAGAAGTTAAGAAACTTAACTTATTAGAAAGCGAGTAGGCTAGGGGACTATACTAATAACCCCTATGCCTAAATTAAAACTAGATACTTTCTTAAAAGGAGCTACTATAAAAGGATAAGTAATTATTCTCTAGAATATTATTAAATAAGAAGTAGTAATAGATATAGATTCCTATTCCTAGGTTAATGTTATTAGTAATTAACTAGCTAGGTCCCTATAACTATAACCTATAGTAGCTATTACCCCTATATTAGAAGGGTTTAATAGGTTATCTATAACGGGCTAGAATATATACTAGTTAAAATTCTTTCTTATTAACTTAAGAGGAGGAGTAAGGAAGATATAGCAACTCTTTGCTAAAACCCCTTAACCTAAAGGAGCAGGAGACCTCCTCCTATTATAATACTCTATAGGAAGAGAGGGTATTATAATTAATACCTAGATAAATACCTAGGAATATAAACGCTTTAGTATTACTAAGCTATTAGTATTTATATGAGAAGTTATTAAGAATAGTTAGAGGGCTTATATTATATATATAATAGGGAATATCACCCCCTATAAGCTGCTGATAAGGGCTCTAGAAGAAGAAGATACCCTAGAGGGCGATATGGAGTTAGTACTAGAGCTATTTAGCAAATAGGCGATATTTAATAAATAGTTAGCAAAGGAGTACCTAGTCCTAGAGGGCGCGGAATATACTATTAACTTAATTAAAGGGAAGAACCCTGTATATAAGCCTATCTACCTATTAAATAAGTATTAGTTAGAAGAACTCTGCTAATATATTACTAATAACTAAGCAATAAGGCAGATCTAACCCTTAACTAGCGAGGCAGACGCCCCTATCCTTTTTATACCTAAGAAGAATAGGTTCCTATGCCTTTATATAGATTATTAAAGCCTTAATAAGGTAATACTAAAGAATAAATATCTGCTCCCTCTTATTAGCAAGCTATTAGATAGGCTTTAAGGAGCTAAATAGATCTCAAAGATTAATATTTAAGATATATACTACTATATTTATATTAAGCTAGAGGATCGCTAGAAAATAGTTTTTAGGGTATATTATAAGCACTTTAAATCTTATATTATACTATATAGACTTATAGATACCCTAGCTATATTCTAGGCATATATTTACTAAGCGCTCGCTAAGCTACTAGATACCTATTATATTACTTATATAGATAATACTATAGTCTACTCCGAGATAAGGGAGTAATATATAAAAGACCTTCTCTAAGTATTCTATAGGCTTTGCTAGTAAGCACTCTATACTAAGCTTAGTAAGTATAGGTTTTATTAATAGCAGGTAGAGTCCCTAGGGTATATTATCACACCTGAGGGTATATTAATAAACTAAACTTATATCTAAGCTATTACTAAATAGAAGCTATTAAAGATATACTAAGAAATCCAAGTCTTCCTTAGATTCTATAACTTCTACTATAGGTTTATTATAAGATATTTAGGTATTATAGCTCTAATAATATCCTTATTAAAGGGTAATAAGAATAGTAAGAAAGGAGGTGAGTTCCACTAGCTAGAAGAGGCCTAATAAGCTTTTAAGCAGCTTTAAGCTACCTTCTACTTAGTAACTATTCTCTAATACTAGGACCTAACCTATAAAATAAGGGTTAAAATAGATACTTCTATAAGAGCTATATCTAGTATTCTATTATAGTATATTAATAGCTAGTAGTAAATAGTTACTTACTATTTATAGAAGGTAAATAATATAGAGCAACGCTAGGGAGCAGGCTAATAGGAACTTCTCGCTATAATTAGAAACTTAAACTATTAGGCTTACTACCTTCAGGGTATATTAAAGAAGTTTATAGTCCTAATAGATTACTAGGCGCTAAAGGGAGTTATTAGCATACCTATATAGGACCTTTAGGAAAGACTTACTAGGTAGGTACATAGACTCTTAGTATTTAGTTTCAACCTAGAGCATAAGTTAGTAGTTATAAACCTAGTAGATAGTTGATCTAAGAGGCTAGACTATATAGAGGGGGTGGTGAAATATAATAATATACTCCTAACCCTAGTAAGGAAGCTAAGATTTATTAGCAAACTACTATTAGATCTTTAGATAAGTATTACTATACTATAAGGTAGTATAGAGACCTTAAAAGTATTTATTAACGCTATAAAGGCTAGTATAAGGTGCCCCTTCTAGATAGATAGCTCTAGGGTTAGAGATACCTCAGTCTCTAGTTAGTATTACGCTCTATAGCGTGCTAATATTACTATAACTATAGTAGCTATAATAACCTAATGCTAAAGAGCAAGGGGTAATATAGAGAATACTTAGCGAGAGGTTATTAATTAAGAGGACTTGCTTAGAGCTAGGGTTATTATAGTATAGTAGTATATCCCACGCTAGATTATAAGGGAGCTTATAATAAATAAAATAGTAGATAGTTAGCAACCCTCCCAAGTAATAGAGAATCTTATCTATAGACTACAGGCTAATAACTTATACTACTAGATATAATTAGAGAGGGTATACAGACTAGCTAGCGATTATAGGAGCTATATAATTAATAGTTATAGAACTTTATTCTATAAGGAATAGTTAGAGATATTATAAGAGGGGTCTCTAAGGCTAGAGATCCTTTGCTAATACTATAATAACTATAAGGCAGGTTATATAGGGGTAAATAAGTCTACTAAGTTAATCTTAAGGAACTTCTATTACCTAAACTTAGCTATAGATATATATAATTATATTATAAAGTGCTATATATATTAGGGGAACTGCGTTCCGAGGCATAAGCCCTATAGAAAGTTAGAACTACTACCCTTATATATATACCCGTTCTAGGAAATAAGCATAGACTTTATTACTAGATTACTAGCAAGCTCTTAGCATATAGAGCGGAGAATATAACGTAATTCTTATTATTATATGCTAAATAACTAAGTTTGCTATATTTATCCTAATAATAAAGCAGCTAATAGCTGCTAAGTTAGCGCGGATTATCTATAAAGAGGTTAAATATTGCTTTAGCACCCTAGAGGGTATTATTAGTAACTAAGATAAGCTCCTAACTAGCTAATTTTAGGAAGAGTTTATAAAAGAGAGGGCTATTAAGCGCTACCTCTCTACTATATACTACCCCTAGACTAATAAGCAGCTAGAAAGGATATATTAGACGTTAGAGAAGTACCTGCAAGCATATACTAGTAACTCGCTATAAGAATAAGTAGTCTAGCTACCTGAGGCGGAGTCTATATATAATAATAGTCGCTATAGTACTACTAGCTACTTGCTAATAGAGGCCGTATATAATTACTACCCGCGTTATATAGAACATATAACTCGTATAAATAGGGTTATAATATAGAGCATAAGGGAGCGAATTAAATATATTTCAAGACTCTGCAAGAGGGCCTAGGAATAGTAGCAGAAGGCTACTAAAGCGAAAGCTAAGTATTATAACGCAAGGCATAAGGACTCGACCTATTATTAGAGATAGGTCGTTAGACTATTAATAAAGAACTTCTAGTTTAAGAATAAGAAACTAGCACCTAGGTTTATATAGGTAGCTATCGCAGAGCTAGTTAGTATATAAGCATATAGGATCTATCTACTACTATAATACTAATAGATATATAGTATATTCTCTATTACCTTACTAGAACTATAGGATAACTACTAAGTAGGCAGCAAAGGTTTGCTTATATATCTAGAGCTTGAAGATAAGCTAGAGGAATAGGAGGTAGAAGAGATAGTTATTTAGCAAGGTATTAGTAATAATATATAATAATTAGTTAAATATATAGGATAGCCTATAGAATATAATATATAGGAGCCTATAGAGAACTTAGTTAATACGCAAGAGGCTATTTATAAGTTTAATAGATAGTATAGGAGGTTTTATAAGAAGTAGGATAACTAGTTGCTAAAATTATAGTAATAAGTTGCTAATTATAAGTTATAAGATTATAGAATAGAAGTTAAATTAAGAAGTAGAATATTAATTATATTAAGTAGCAGATTATTACTAATATTATAGCGAAAAAGGGGTATTATCTTATAAATACAAGGGAGAAAGCTAACGATCTAACTAGTTATTCACTTCCTATTATAGCTATAAGCGTAAGCACTACGACCACTATAACCGCGAGCAGCACTACAGCAACTAGTTGCTAAGCTATTATTACTAGTATCCCTAGTAACACCGCCTATAAAATAACTACTAGCTAACTTACTACTAGACTCCCTACTAGAGTCACTACCTAACTCATTACTAGAGCTACTACCCACCTCGCTACCTAACTTATTCCTAGAGCTACTATTAGAGATAGTAATAGTAACCTTAGTCTTTTTACCCTTCCTAGCCTTCTTTACTAACTTATTACTATCCTCCTAGCTATATTTAGGAGGGGTATAGAGATAAGAGGCATAAGAGATAGGGCGAGTACTAGTAATAGTAATAAAGTAAGAGGGAATATTATTAGAGGTATACTTAAGGAGATTATCTTAGAGCGCCTTACTAAACTTAGGAAAAGAGTTAATATTATACTTATAAGAGCGCTTAGGGACTAGCTTTATTAAAGGGTTATTAACTAGATAATTAATCTTATTATAGAGGTATATAGCAAGACTATTATTATAAATATATAGTAGCTATATAGTATTTAGGCGCTAAAGTATATTAATACTATTATAAAGGGTACTAACTTAGAACTAATTATTAATAGGATATAGTTAGCAAGGGAGTAGTAAATAATAGCTTATATAAACTAAGATATTAAGACCTAGGTGCTTATAGATCGAGGCGAGCTCCTAGAGCTAGAGCTGCTCTATATTATGGCTACTACTACTAGTAGTAGGATTATAGATAAGTTTAGTAATATGCTTTTACGCTATTAAATAGTTATCAAGTAAAGCGAGAATATAATAATAATAAAGAGGGGTTAAGATATCCTTATATTCCTAAATTTAGATCTAGTAGAATATATTCTAGGTAATTTAGGTAGCGCCCCAAACCTCCTAGGGAACCTACTAGGCGTTAGCATATAGCAACCTAGTAGTAAATTAGTAGAGACTTATAGTAGGGGATTTCTTCTTATTAAAGTTGCAATAGATATACTTCTATATATACTTACTATATATATAGCAAAGGTTAATAATATCCTAATATATCTTATAAAGATAGCTGAGGTAAGGATAGCTACTATTAGCATTACTAGTGAGGTCGCTAGAGAGGATCTCAAGATTATAAAGGTACTCAGTAAGTACTGCGCCTATATGCGTAATATGGGATATTATAGAGAATTATCAGTAAAAGGCTAGAGATATAGATAGATAGGAAAAGGGGATAAGAGAAGAAATTAGATAATTATAGCAAAAGCTTATAAAATAGGCGCTAAAAAGAGAGGTTACTAGGTTAAAAAAAGGAGTATAAAGAGGGAAAAATTTAACTAGGTTAGAGACCTTGAGAAGAAGACGCCTTTTTATACTTAATATCGCTAGGTAATAAGGCTAAGTAACTACTAGCTATATACTACTAAATAGTTATATAACTATTAGTAACTAATCAAAAAATAATAGTAATGCTTGGAATTCAAAAATATATAATACGCTAGAAAATAAAATATATTATTCGCTATAGTAGCCTAAATCCAGCGCGCGAAAGATCAATAGCAAATAATATAATAAAGGCGCTGAAATATTACCATATAGTTAGTAATATAGAGTTATATTACCCTATTAGTATACCTTACGGACTAAGGCTTTAGAAGGGGGGGTAATTATAAGGAATAATAGCAGGTATAGGATATAAAGCTATGCTATTAGCAAAATATCAGCAAGTCAGGGGCGGATAAATATACCTTAGAGAAAACTCTGCAAGCTGCAGACTTAGAAGGTTAAGCAATAGTTCAATATAACAACGGATACCTACGTTTCAGCATTCTAGCCTTTCCTGGTTTAGGCCTATAGCCATACTCTTACAATATTATAAAAACTTCTATTATACTTATAGCTAGAGATTTATATAGTAGTAATATATACTTATAATTATACTCCATTATAGATAAAAAGCTTAAAGACCCTATATAAGCTGCTATATAAACCTATAAAGGGTTATATTATAATATTTAGTAACTCTTATCTTCATAAACATAGGTGTATAATCTTATTAGGTTCGGAGTTACGCCGCAGCCCCTTTATAAAAAGACTATAGTAAATTTACCTAGTTTATAAGCATAATTCGGGAAATATTATATAGGTATTTAACCTATACCCTCTACTAGTTAAGGAAAATAATATAGAAACCCTATACGTTCCTACTTAGAAGTAAACCCTCTAAATATTATAAAGTTAGATATATACTATATTAGGGCTAATTATATTAGAGAGCTAAACTGGCTACCAAGGCTCTTATAGCCTAGAAAAGCTACTATATAAGATAACTCCTTAACCTAAAAGGTTAACCTTCTAGTAAGGTATTATAAATGCTACTATATAAGAGATAACTCCTTAACTAAAGAGGTCTTTCCTAAGAGGTTCTTATAGCTAGAAGTATAAGAAGCTTTACTATAAGTAGGGCCTTATACCTCTCCCTCTTCCTTATCCCTATAACTTATAATAAATTCTTAAAGATATTAGCACTATACCTTATATATAAAAATACTAAGCCTACGCAAGGTATACCTTTTAATATAAAGAATATAAAGAAGCTTACTAGAGAGTTTAGTATTAATATAATTACCAAAACCTGCTTATTTATTAACTACTCTATTATATATAGAGAGTATATTATTAATATAGCCCTTAAGAGGGCTCTTATTAATACTTCTAGAGGGGATACTTATAATTTTATTATAGCTAAGCAAGCGGACTTAGTAGCGGAAGCTAGGCGGGTTATTACGCACCCTATGGAGTAGACCTTCTTCGAGCAGGTCCTCCGCACTATTAATATAATCTTTATAATAACTAGCTATGCTTAGGTATATAAGACCTAACTCTAGCGCTTTAAATTTAAGGCTTATATTTAATACCTTATAGGCTATACCTCTTCAAACTTATATTAAATATAGTATCTAGGTAAATAAGAAGTTATTATTATAAGAGATATTAAGTTCAATAGAACTAGGAAATTTAGTAGTAATTTAATAAGTAGAAAGCTAAACTATAATAAATAAACTAAGAGAATATCAAGGAGTATTATGATAATCTCGTTAGCTTAATTAAACCTTAATAGATATTATAACCTAATAATACTACTGATAATAAAGAAGCTTAATAGTTATTAATAATTAGCTAAATAAATATAAATAAGGTGTATATACCTATTAAGCTCTAACTAAGCTAAAATCGAATTGAATACTCTTAAGCTAAGTTTTAACTTATTACTCTACTTTGAATTCCTCTCTTAGTATTCTTTTAAATAATAGAGTATCTTAAAGTAAAGAAATCTAAAGCTATTACAATTAAATTTAAGAAATTTGAGATAATTTTGAAATCCTCTTATAAGGCAATATTTCTAATTAGTATAAGGCTAAATGAATTAAGTAAGTAGTAAAGTAACCTCTATACCTACTTATAGCCTAATTAACGTAATATTAATAAGGAGTATAGCTAGATATTAAGCCTTAGAGCTAAAAGCCCCTTATTTAAATTAGAAGTAATAAATAATTTTACTATAAATAAGTTAAAGAGATTCCCATTAAGAACCTACTAGAGGGATCTATTATTATTACCCTTATCTTATAGCTAATTAGCTAATTACTTACTAGAGAATAATTTTAGAGAAGCTAAAATATTATATTTAAATAGCTATAAGTAGCCTGAATTATAAAATAAAGCATTTATTATAATAATATAAAATTATGAAGTCTTTAGTTATTACTAAGTATATACCTATAACCTAAGTAAGTATAGAAGATTAATTAAAGTTAGATTAAGACTTATTATAAGGAGATTAATAGCCTTAGAATCTAAGGGATATATATACTATAACCCTAATAGGGATATTATTTGAAACTCTAATTATAGTTATAAACTAATTTAATATAAACCTCCTATAGTATAATATAGTTAATACCTTTATCTATACTAATCTTAATAAGGAAGTCTATATAGAGATAGCGCTAGGGTATTATAAGAATAATTAGGCCTCTAGCTACTATATAGTGATTTTACCTACTTTAGTATAATAGACCTTCTAGATCCGCGCCTCCCAATAGTATATATAGACTTTAGTTATATAATCTTACTAACTACCTCTCCTAACTATAGCTATACTTATATATACCCTAGTATGTAACCTCACAATCTTTAACTTCATATTTTAATAATAATAAATCTTTTAATTTAACTACTATAGACTACTAAACTATTAATTTATTCTCTTATATACTACCCGCGCTACTAATACTATCTCTATTACCGATTTATTTGCTAACTATATCATTATTAGTAATACTCTCTCTATATTAAAGTAGTTAGTATAAGCTATACTTACCAATATTTAAACCCTAATAGGGTGCCTCTACTTTAGTAATATAGAGGACCTACCTAAGGAAGAGCTACTCTATAGGGTATACTTTGTTCTATATAACTTCTCTTACTAAGTTTACTTACTTATTAATAATATAATTATACGTTTTCCCTATAGGGATATTAAGGAGAGCCCTCTTAAAGGCTATATTAATAATATACTCTCTATATATAGCGGAGTAATTAATAAAGAATTAGGGTTATTAATTATCTTAATACTATATTAATACTAAACTCTGTAGCAATTTCTTATATATTATTTATATTAAAAGGTATACTTTATATAGGCTTAGTGTTTCAATATATAGAGAGTGTAATCTTAAAATCTTTAAGAATTTATTATAAATCAAATAAGGAAGAGGAAGAGGGAGAGATATAGAGCTCTACTTATAGTAATAGAGCTTCCTATACTTCTAGCTATAAGAACCTCTTAGGAAGAACCTCTTTAGTTAAGGAGTTATCTCTTATATAGTAGTATTTACCTTATTAGAAGGTTAACCTTTAAGTTAAGGAGTTATTTTTATAATAGCTTTTATAGTACCTTACTTAAAGGTCGACCTTTTAGGTTAAGGAGTGATGATATATAGTAGCTTTTCTAGGCTATAAGAACCTTAGTAGCTCGTTAAGCTCTAATATAATTAGCCCTCCTATAGCGTATATTTAACTTTATAATATTTAGAGGGTTTGCTTATAAGTAGGAGTATATAGGGTTCCTATATTAATTTCCTTAACTAGTAGAGGGTATAAGTTAAAATTCCTATATAGTATTTTCTAAATTATACTTATAAACTAGGTAAAGTTATTATAGTCCTTTTATAAAGGGGCTATAGCGTAATTATGAACTTCATAAGAATAATTATATTCTAAAGCTACTTAAAGCACTCTATTAACTTTACTAATTATTACTACTATAGTAATAATACTTATAAATAAGTCTTGTAGTACATAGGTTTGAGTAAGTAGCTAATAAAACTTACTACTAGTATAATAATAAAATCTTATTCTTCTACATTAATAATTATATACTTATATATCTCCTATCTAAAGAGTTAAAAACTAAACTATAGGAAAGAAAGTAAAGTTACTTCGTTACTACTATATCTTTAGAGTGCTATTACTCCATAGGTATAAGAGGTTTAGTAAAATAAGGCATATATGTGGATTTCACTCTAAATTACGTGTCGAATAATATATCTTATAATACTATACGACTAGGGTTAAACATATTCTAAATAATATTCTAAAGCTAAATATAAGGTTTACCTATATAGTAAGGCAAATTACAGCGCTATATCCAAGCGCCGCTAGCCGCATAAATATGTATTAAAGCGTGCATACGTATAGGCGCAAGCACTAACTAAGGTTCAAGCTAATATTATATAATAAAGCGCGCCTAAGCGCTCTTAATATACATAAGAGGTCTTAGCGAAATAACTACCTACTTATACCTACCTTTTCCCCAAGCTTTTTAACGCTTTAAAAATAGTATTTATCTATGAAATATTTACTTATTAATATCTATATTTTCCCCTCTATTTGTATAAGCTATATAATAAACTAGAAAAGTTACCCTAATGCATTATTTACTACCCGAAATCTATCTCTATTATATTAGCGACCTTTTAACCTCTCTTTTAACCTATATAGCGTGCTAATATAAACTATTAATCTAGAAACTTTAATCATAATACTACCTTAAGGGAGGTAAGAATATTTAGTAGTTTCTAGGGATTCAAAAGATATAAAACCTACCTAATTAGAAGTTATAAGTATTATAGTTATTCTTCTTTGAAAAATTATTAAAACTCCTTATAAGTAAGCTTATAAGAGACTATAAGACCCTATAGTATAAAATAAACTCCTACTTGATAATAGAGAGGTAATAAAGAGTAAGATTATCAGGTATTAATAGAAAGTAGGATCCCTCCTATATACTATAGTAATAACTAGACTTAATATCTTATTTATAGTTTATAGACTTACTTAATTTAAATAAAAAGCTAGGCCCTATTACTATATTAGTATAGATTAATTATATAATACCTTATATATATTAAGGGATTATATTTAGAATACAAAGTCCCTATAGAATTCACTAAAGTCCTTAAAGTAGTTTTAGATATACGTTTTACTTATAATAGTCTAAATAGAAAGAGCTTAAAATTATTTACTATAAAGCTATTAAGAGTAATTATCTTATAGAGAGTAAATATGTAGAATATATTATATTATTCTTGCGAGTTACGAGCGCGCAGGTCATCAGGAATAAAGGTGTATTATAGAAGTAACTAGTCGGAAGGGTCACCCGCATCGCGGGTTAATATCTATACGTGTAGCTTATATAATACCGCACGTTATATAGTAGGCTGTGAGGCTATAGCTCAAAATAAGGATATTATAATATACCCCCTTAGACGTTATAGATAGCTAAAAAACGCGTTCCTCACTGCCTTATGCCTAAAACCCGTCTAAATCTATTATATAAAACGTATAAAAATAGCTTTTATAGTAATAAAGTAAATAAATAAATAAAAATATTATTTATAGTTATATTTATAGAACGTGAGAGTGCTTAATAGGGTTGCTTAGTTATTAAAGCAGGTTATAAATACTCTTAGAATTAATGAAATTTCCTAATATAGTTAGCGCAAGCTATTAGGTGCGAGTAGTAGAAGTAAATAAAACCTCTTATACCCTCTTTTAATCGAATTTTTTCTTCTTTAGACTACTTATAATTTATAAAAGTAAGTTTTTAAAAATCCTAAATCGCTTGCTATAATACTTATATATTATTAAAACGATTATTAGAGCGTTTAATATAATTATTAGAACCCTTATTAACTATTTTATAGATTAGAATTTATAATACCTATTTCTAAGAAGAAAGCTACTACCTGCGCGCGTATAGCGCGCAAGCGCGAGCATAAGAAGGCTACTACTAACGCTACTACTATTAGTAATCCCCCCCCCCGTCTCTAATAATAATAATAATAAGGAGTCTGCTACGCCCCTTGCCCCCCTCGCGCCTCCCCCCCCCTATCCCCCCTATCCCTATATCGAGGAGGTTAAGGATGAGGGTAAGTATAATACCCTGCATATATACTATTTAGAGTATCTTATATAATAGAGGCGTTATACTAATTGTTTAAAAATAGCTCCCTAAGGACCCTTCTGCTATAATATCCCTTATAAGGAGTACTTTAGGTCTGCCCTTATAGGTAAGACCTAGGGTTATTATTATAACCCTATGCCTATAGCTACTAGCACCTCTAGTACGAAGCGCTATAAGAAGAATTAGTATATATTGTGCACCTCTACCTCTCGTAGTTATCCCTATACCTCTCTAGCGCTTATTATAATACCCTTTGCCTATTACCTCTAGGAGGTTATAGAATCTAACTCTATTACTTAGGCTATAAATATAATACTCTTTTAGAAATATCTCTCAATTTTAGAGGCGTTTTTCAAGCTTTAGAAGCGTTTTTTAATCTATTTCTAATTTTATATATAGGATCTTAATTACTAGAGAGCTAGTATCTAATATACCCTCGCCCTCGCCTAGAGCAGTATTACTAAGACCCCTGCTCCTATTATATCTACTCCTATACTCCTAGCTACCCCTATGCTCGCTCCTCTTCTAGCTCCCGCTACGCTTATTACGCCTGCTGCCCCTAGTACTACGCCTACTATCTTCTCTCTGCCTAATAGTAGATAGGGGGTCCCCCCTAGCTCTGCTATAGCTAGCAGACTCCTTATAGCTACCTTAGCTTAATACTAGCAGAGCTAGTTAGATATATTTACTACTACCTCTCGTGCTTATTAGGGCTAAGCTTTATTATTAGGTTTAGGGGTTTCTATGCATATTTAGGGCTTTAGCCTAGGATAACGTTCGCCTTTAGGTATTTTTAGACTTTCTTTTAGGCTCTTATGAGCTAAATCAGGCTTCCTAGCTATAGAGCTAAATATAGACTTTTTCTTAGCTACTATACCCCCTTATTTCTAATTATTCCTACCTTATATCCTTTATAATAAGTATATATATATCTACTAGGTTTAGTAGCATATAGAAGTACTTAAATTTACCTCTAGAAAGGTTCTTTATAAGACTATTAGCAGGTATTAAGTCTATAGGTATATAAGCTATATTAAAGCTACCCTTTTAGAACTCCTATTATAACTATATATTCTAGATATCTATATAATAGAGATATATTATAATATATTCTCTATTACTAACTATAAGTCGGATTATCTATTAATTATTATAGTTAATCTTCTAGGCGTCTTTTCCTATATTTAACGCTATATCTTAGAAGAGTCTTTTAAGTACTATCGCCTCTTTTATAGTATTCTTAAGGCTTAGAAGCTCTGCTTCTATTATAGATATTATAATAGTATTTTAATATATAGCTTTCTAATATATTATACCTCTAAAGAGGAATATAATATATCCTTAGGCTAATCTCTATATTTCTTTATTATTTATAAACGAAGTATTACTTATAATCTAGAGAGCTTATATACCCCCTATGTTTCTAAAGCAAAGAGCGAGGAATTATATTATATAGAGGTATTAGATTATCTAGTTAACTACTACTATATAAGCTAATAAAGGGTTCGTGAGAAACTGCAAGAGATATATAGCTATAAAAGCTATATCTAGACGTACTATTATTGCTAAATAAAGTATAAAACCGACTTTCTCCTAGTACTCTTTTATATATATAGGAGAAGCCTATTCCTTATTCTTCTTAAGTTCTATAAGGGGTAATAGGGTTATAGGATATATTCCTTCTTAAAGATCGAAACGCTTAGTAACCTTCTTAATATATAAGTTATATACTAAATAGACCTTCTAAGCTATACGATTCCTAACTACTTAGATCCCGAGGTAATACTTAATAGTACCTTAGTCTTTGAGTTCGTATTCAGCTTTTAGCCTATCTATAATCCGTTTCGCTCTAGAGGAGTATTCCTAGTAGTATAGGATAAGAATATTATTTATATAGAATAAAACCAGAACCTAACGTTTAGGATCCTAAAAGAGATATACCTCTTCTAGGCTTAGGGCGAATCCTAGCTTCTTTAGAGTTATTAAGAAATACTTATACTAAAGAAGTAGTATATCTCTAAGGCTATATAAAGCTTTATTAAGTTTAATATACTTTCCTTTATATTTAAAACCCTCTAGGAGTTAATAGTAAATTAGAGGTCTATTTAGATCCCTCTCTATATTTAGGAAAGTATTATCTATATTAAATTGCTATACTTTAAGGTTGAATTAAGTAGCTAGGGCTATTATAATATAAAACGTTTTTATAGCGAGAGTCGCTATATATATGTTTTCTAGGCTGCTCTTCTACTAGAGGTCTCCTTATATATAGATCCTAGCCTTAAAACGCTCTAGATTACTATTCGTATTAACCTTATATATAAATACCTATTTCAGGGGTAGGGGTCTTAATTATATAGCTTGTTAGTCGATTTCTCGCTATATTCCTTTTTCTTATAGTTTCTTAATTTTAAGCTTTATTACCTCTATAAAGTGCTTATATAGATATTTCAGAAGTATTAGAAGTTCCTTTTAGCTTTAGGGAGGCGATTAGAGCTTAGATATATATATATCTCGTTCTAAATCCTTATTATTACGCTCCTATTTCTAACTTCTAATACGACTTTATATATATAAATAAAGCGTTATATACCTAGAAGAACCTTCTTCTACTACCTTCTTTATATTAGGTATAAATATTATAAAAAAGGCCTCCTAGGCGTATTAGTCTTTAATAGGAATAACCTTTTCCTAGTAATTAATCTTAGAGAATAGCCGTTCTAACTTATATCTCTTATTAGTTATATTAGAATAGGTCCCCGAGATATTATTAATAAATAAAATAAAGTCTCTAAATCGCTCTAGAGGCTATTAATTATATTAGCTCGAATAGCTTACCTTTCTATAATCCTTCTAATTATAAGCTCTTTTAGGAGCCTCTTCTAAGCCCTTTACTTTATACGCCTAGTTTATAACTCTAGGTATCTTATCTTTTAACTTAGAAGGGTCCTTGGGAGGTATTAATGCTTCCTTCTCTTAATCTATATCTAGCCCTAGTATTCTAAGTTGAACTTAGGGTTTACTATTTTCACTCTAACCTTTATTAGGAGTAGTATAAATACTATTATCCCCCTCTAAAATATCTATAACCTCCTTAGTTTATTTGCGAGATTTATTATAAGATAAGTTTAGTATATTAGCTTCCCCTCTCTAGCTCCTAATTATAACTTAAGGTCCTAGAGTATATTTAGGGGTAGGAAGACCTCCTAGAGCCTCCTTTTAGGTCTCCTTATGTATTATAATATCTTATAACTATATAACTAAGGTCTCTTGCTCTTTAAGAGTATCTTCTACTACGTTATTAGCCTATTCCTATATACCTAGAAGCTTGAGTACTGAATTTAGAAACGACTCGAGCTCTAGTTCCTATTTAATAATATAACGTACGATCTTAGCTAGTATTGCTATATATTTATCCTCTTTCGAGTAGAACTTCGACTCGTTAAACTATATATTACGTATAATAATCACTCTCTTAAGCGCGGGCACCTAGATCCTATATAAGTTATATGCATTATTAATATATCTAACTAGGTATCTAATATATCCCTGCGGATATACTTTATAGTGCGTTCTTCTTTATCCTTTTTCTTATTCCTTTTCGAGCGGATATGCATAATAGCTATATATATATATCTATCCCTAGTATAGCCGAAGGTCTCTCCTAATTATAGATATATAGGAAGGGGCCTACTAATAGAAGTATTAAGTATACTATTCTTCTTCTACTTTATTTAGTAACTTCTAATTAGTCTTTTACTATAAGGATTAGTTAAAAAGATAAATCCCTATGAGAGTTAACTCTAGCTATATTTCTAGGGGAAGATTAGCTCCTTCTCGCATCTTAATACCTCTTAGAATCGCCTCCTAACTAGCACGCTCTAAACTACCTACTAGCTCCTTTATATCTACTAGGGGCGTCTCGAGTATAATTTTATTATTCTTTGCTTAGTATTAATAGTATATGCTGCTATTAATAGCGATTATAGCTATCTTATTATCCTAGTAGATAATATAAATTACTAATCTACGTTACCTTCTAACCTAGCGTTTAAAGTAGAAAAGTATTATAAAGACTTCCTTAAGCGAATATCATATTAGGGGGAAACCCTATAGCTTGCCTGAGTATTTATCCTTAATAATTAGGATATAGAGGGCTCCTAAGATTGCTTTAAAAGGGTAATAGAAAATATCCCAGAAGATGCGATAATATAGATAAATCGCTTTATTTTCTAACTTTAAGTGCGAGATAACCTTCTTTAAATAAGTTCTAGTATATATTTTATATTATATCTATATTAGGCTATATATCTTCACCCCCCGAATATTCTTAACTATGCATTCGAGAGCCTCAGGGCCTAGGTGCCTAGAACGAAGATGCTATAGGTATGCGTTATCTAATCGATCTCCGCAATAGTTATATATATCTTATCTATAAGGGGCTTTTACTAGCTAGGTTATAGCAATAATATATATAAAACTTACTAGTATACTTTTAAGAGGGTATAAAGAAAGGGGGTTATATTTAAGGAAGACTAAATCATACTTTCAGATTAGTATAGTAATAACTACGCTTCGAGCAAGGTTTCCTATATATAAAATATAGTCGAGTCTACAAAACTAGATCTTCTATACGTTAAGGCGACTTTTAGATATAATATTAATATAAAAACCTTTAATATAAGTAATATTCTTAAGTATAAGATTGCCTAACCCCTATCTATATTAACCCTTAAAGATCCCTTTGAGAATGCGGGTTCCCTAGCCTATAACTAGGATCTAGGTTATACCCGCTTCTATAACGTCTTCTAGGCTAGACTCTACGTAGGAGTCGTCTAGTAATAGCGATTTATTATTAACTAAGTATATAATATTATAGTTATTATAAATTATATTACACGAGAAGATATATAGCGGGGCAGAGGCATTAAGTAAGTATATCCCTAGCGTAATTGCTTTAGGAAGGCTTTATAGATCGATTAATATAGCTATAACGTTAGATAGGACTCTAGTATTTAACCCCTAGCTATATCTACTATTCTAACTGCTTCTTCTACTACTATTTCTATACTATTAGCCTCTTCTGCTATATAATCCGCCTTTTCTATAGTTAGTATTACTTATCTAGTTCGAGATCTATCCTTTGCGTGCAATAGTAGCCCTTATATTTAACTATTTGCCTCGATTAAGCCTAGAGAGGATTTCCTAAGCTTCTTTATTATCTATAGAGATCTAGCGGAACCTATAGGATCCCTTATAAGCATACTCCAGGTGCCTATATGTCTTAGGGGTCTAAGAATGCTCTTCTCTATATAAGTAGCTATTAAAATACGTATTAGAGGGGTTATTAGACCTTCTACCTAAAGTAGCAAATAGAGCGTTCGATCCGCAAGAGCCCTTAATAAGCGAGTATTTATAAGCTAGGGCTAAGAAGATAATCCTATACTATTCTAGTATATATATTAGAAGCTCTAAACTAGTATTTATAACGAGCTATATAAGCTTAGTGCGAGCCTAATCCGGGGCGAGTTAGTATCTAACTGCTTTAAGGAAGGTTTATAACGCAAGTTCTCCCTAGACCTCTAGGATATTAAGTCTTTTCGCTTCTATATAGTAATAATACTACTCTATATACTAAGTAGAGGGGTTAATATTTAAATTAGCTTTATTAAGCGATTGAAGATAGTTCTTACGAGCTATATTAGCAACTACGAGCATTATAGGTACGAGCTACCTCTTAATTTTATATATAAGGGCCTATAGAGTTACCCTTAGCTAGGTGTTATTATTTAGGATAGCTAATTCGGTATTAGTTAGAATAGGGTTCGAGACTATCTTATTAACTTATATCTAGAGGTTAAAGTAATATATCGAGAAGGTCTACTAATCCGAGGAAGTTACTATATAATCCTTAATTACTACGTTATAGTCCGTTTTTATATCCTTATAAATAGCAATTTAAGGCGTTTATAGAGATTCTAAGAGGGAGGATAATCCCCCTATCTTATTAGGAATAATACTTACTTCTTCCTCGCTTCCCTAGGTTTCTATAATTAGATAGATATTCTCTAGAGTACTCTTAGGAGCCTCTACTAGACGTTTAGCTTCCTCTAGATACTATTTTGCCTACTTAGTATACTCTTCCTAGTATTTTATATTTAAGAGAGCTTAGCGCTTAGTAATAAACTTAGAGATCTTTAGGGCTATAGTTACTTATAAAGGGTCGGGGCGATTATTTATATCTAGGTTAATATAATCCTAGAGGCTTCTTAAGTATATATAGAACTTAAAATAGGTATACTATGCAGGCTAGTTACTTCTAGATATAAGAATATCTCCTATAAGGGGAATCTCGTTATTAGTAGAAGATATAATAAATAAGGATAGTAAAGGAATTAATAAAAAGGGTAGGAATAGGTTTCCTGCGTATAACTCGTAGTAGAGGGGTTTTTTAAGCTATTATTAGAGCTAGGCTTATAACTCTTGCGAGTTACGAGCGCGCAGGTTATTAGGAATAAAGGTATATTATAGAAGTAACTATTTGGAAGGGTTACCCGTATCGCAGGTTAATATCTATATATGCAGCTTATATAATACCGCACGTCACGTGGTAGGCCGTGAGGCTGCAGCTCAAAATGAGGATATCGCAATAATTATTAACTATAGAAGTAGAGCTTCTAGCCCTCCTATAAATAGTAAAAGAGGGACTATTTATAAGTTAACTAATCATAGCCCTATAAGTGTCTACTAAAAATAATGAACCTCTTTAGTTTATAAGTATAACTATTTATACTATATTAAAGGTTATAATTTAATATAATAACTTATAAATTATAGGCCGTATTAGAAGGAAATAATCTTACTATAAGTTAGGTTTTAAGATATTAATACTTATAATAATAGCTATAATAGGAGGTTATTAAGGTATATATTAAGTTTATTTATACCCCCTTAATAGAACTAATAGTAAATAGCTTAATTAAAGCCCTCGTATGTTAATTATATTAGAGGTTTATTATATTAGGCCTTATTAATAGGTTATATATAATTATAGAGACCTAAAAGAGAGAAGAGTATGAAGATATTACTAATAAAAGTAGACCCTGATTAGGATAGATCTAATACCTAACCTAACGGGGCGCTTTATAGATACTAATTACTATTAGGTTAAGTTACTAAATACTACTATAACGATAACTTTATACCTTTCCTTATTTAATGGAATAACTCTAATTAAATAGTATTTATGTAGATAGTAATAAGTTATCTAATAAATAGTATATATTTCTAAAGCTATAGCCTATGAGAAACGGCCTATATTAAAGATATAGTTAGCCTACCTACCCAAATAATCAAGTTCGGAGTTACGCCACAGCCCCTCGCAAATAGACTATAATAAATTTACCTAGTTTATAGGTATAATTTAGCAAATACTATATAGGTATTTTAACTTATACCCTCTATTATCTAAGGAAAATAATATAGGAACTTTTCATATTCCTACTAGTTATAAGTAAACCCTCTAAATATTATAAAGTCGGACGCGCGCCATACTAGGGTTAATTATATTAGAGCTAAATAGGCTATTAAGGCTCTTATAGTAATACTCTCGCTAAACCTTCTAATAAGGTAAAAGCTACTATATAAGATAACTCCTTAACCTAGATAATTACCTTTCTAGTAAGGTATTATAAAAGCTACTATTTAAAATAACTCCTCAACTTAAGAAGTTAACTTTTTAATAAAGCAAATATTATTATATAAGAGATAACTCCTTAATTAATGGGGGTTTTCCTAAGATGTTCTTATAGCTAGAAGTATAAGAAGCTCGATTACTATAAGTAGGGCCTTATATCTCTCTCTCTTCTTTATTTAAATTATGATAAATCCTATTATATCTTAAAGATACTAACACTAGACCCTATATATAAAAACGCTAAGTCTATATAAGGTATACTCTTTAAGATAATATATATAAAAGAGATTACTAGAGAGTTTAGTATTAATATAATTAATAAAACCCGCCCTTTTATTAACTTCTCTATTATATATAGAAGTATATTATTAGTATAGCTCTTAAGAGGGCTCTCCTTAATACCCTTATAAGGAACCTTATAATATATAATAATATTATAGCTAAGTAAGTAGACTTAGTAGTAGAAGCTAAATAGGTTATTATATATTCTATAGAGTAGCTCTTCTTTAAGTAGGTCCTCTATACTATTAAGGTAGAGGTAGCCTAGGCCTATTAGTAGTTAGTAAGTATAGCTCATACTAAATAGAGAGAGCGTTGCTAATGATTGTATAGCTAAGAAGACGTTAGCTAAGCTAATTAAATAAGAGGACTACTAGTAAATAAAGCAGTAATAGAAATAGTATTTAATAGTAGCGCGGGTCATATATGAGAGGATAACTCCATAGTATAGTAGTTTATAGTAATTAAATAATTACTAGATTATTATTAAAGTATAAAGTTGAAGATTATAAGACTATAAGTATATATAAGTGCGGCTATAGTTAGGAGAGTTATAATTATATATATAAAGGCTATATATATTATTAGGAGGCGCGGATTTAGAAGGTCTATCGCTCTTGAGTAGATAAAATCACTATATAGTAGCTAGAGGCCTAAATACTTCTATATAAAAACAGATATATACTATACTAAGGCTAATTATATTAGAGCTAAATAGGCTATTAAAGCGCTTATAGCCTAGAAATACCCTTATTAAACCTTTTAATAAGGTATTATAAAAGCTACTAGATAAAATAACTTCTTAACTTAGAAGATTAATTTTCTAATAAGATACTATAAATACTACTATATAAGAGATAACTCGTTAACTAAAGAGGTCTTTCTTAAGAGGTTCTTATAGCCAAAAGTATAAGAAGCTCTACTATAAGTAAGGCTTTATACTTCTCTATCTTTATCTTCCTTATTTAACTTATAATAAATCCTTAAAGATATTGATACTAAACTTTATGTATAAATATATTTAGCTTATATAAAGTATAACTATTAATATAAATAATATATAAGAGATTACTATAAGGTTTAAAATAAACATATTAATGAAGCCCGCTTCTTTATTAACTACTCTATTATATATAGAGAATATGTTATTAATATCGCCCTAAAGAGTGCTCTCCTTTATACCCATATATAGAAACCTAAGACTTATAATTATATATAGAGTAAATAAGTAAACTTAGTAGAAAGGTTAAGTAGGTTCTTATATACCCTACAGAGTAGCTCTTTTTTAAATAGGTTCCCTATAATATCAAAGTAGAGACAGCTAAATATTCATGAATATAGCTTATATTAGAAAAATAAAAAGGGTATTACTAATCATAGTAGAACTATAAATATATTAGCCAACCTAATTAAATAAAAGAACTATAAAAATAGTAATAAGTAGTAGATAAAGTAGTAATAGAGGTAGTATTAATAGCGCGGGTAGTATATAAGAGAATAAGTTAATAGTTTAGTAGTCTACTAGTACTTAAATAATTAAAACTATATTATTAATTAAGGTATAAAGTTAGGAATTATAAGGCTATAGGTATACATAATTATAGCTACAGTTAGGAGAGGTAGTTAGTAAGATTATATAACTAAAACCTATATATATTATTAGGAGTCGCGGAGTTAGAAGGTCTATTATACTCAAGTAAGCAAAACTACTATACAGTAGCTAGAGGCTATAGCTAATTAATAATAATAGCTTACTAGTAACTATATTACAGAAAAATAATATATATCTAAATTTAAGACTTTATACGTATTATATAAAATACTTTATAGAAGGACTATACTTTAAAAAAGTATTAGCTACTTATAGCTTATATAATTATATCATAAACGAAAGTAAATTAATTTTTTTTAAAATTCCTATATAGATATAAGTTAGATAGACTTACTTTTTGAAAAATAGGGGACCACTTAGCACCTCGTATATCTATATTACCTAGATATATTACCCACCTATCTACCTAACCTGAGATGAAGGTACCTGCGACTCCTTACCTACCTACCTTAGGTGCCTTCATAAGGTATATGCTCTACTGCAGTTCTATCTTGTTAACATTTGCGTTACTGCCTACCTCACCTGAGGTACCTTACACAGGTAAGGTAGGTAGACATAAAGCACCAGTCACAGCACTCAACGACAACCCAGTAAAGGTAGGTAGGTAGGTAGGCACCTTACCTACATCCATCCATTCAGTCCGCATTTGCACTGCATTTCTGTAGCAGCCAGCCTAAGCATAATACATACGTGTGGAGGCTCGTCCTCATGTTCAAGCAGTGGCAGCACCAGTGGTAGCCCACCAGCATCAGTGCGCTCGCTCCTCTCTTCTCTGGGCTGTTTCTCAACCCCCGGCCATTCTCCTCTGGCGTTTTTACTTGGAGCCCCTGTTTGTTGAAACCTCAAAAAGTTGTCCAGTCCGTCAGGTCGGCCATCCTTCTCTCCTCGCTGCCATTAATCTATTCACCCTCACCTACGACTGGCATCTTTGTACAATCTATCCAACTGGCCACAACTCTGGACATATGCCCGATTCGTCCAAGCCACACACGTCGTGATCTTTACGCGTCGTCCTCACCCAATCACTGCTAACTACCTCGGGCTGGCCTACTCCCTTCCGATTCTTGCTCCTCGACCCTCGACCCTCGACCCTGGACTTTCGACTTGCGACGTAGCTCCCTCCTCTGCTTCGCATCCTCGATCTCTCTGTCCTCCGGCGGAACGAACGCGACGACGATAGCAGAAAGACGACCGCGTCTAAGTCCAGCAGCCGTTGTCCAATAACTAGCCTCTTCTGCTCTCCCTGCTCGCCCATGAATCTCTACTGTGGCTTTGAGCTTCCACCCCTAGACCTGCCTCGTCCTATCCGCCTCTCCGCTTGGAATTACTAGTTCTCGAATCAACACCCTCCCATACTCATTCCAATCGCTTAAGCCCGTCCCAATGTCTCAGAACTACGATGTCGGAACGCGGGCATGGCAGCCCGATGCCACCGAGGGCTGGGTCGCCTCCGAGGTCACTAACAAGACCGTTGATGGGAACAAGGTCAAGTTGGTCTTCAAGCTTGACAACGGCGAAGTAAGCACCCTCCGATGATTGCATTGGACTGGCCCGCCAGCATCTCAGCGCTCTCTGCTGACACCCCAACAGGAAAAGACAATAGAGGTCACCGCTGAGGCCCTTCAAAATGGCGACGGCTCCCTCCCCCCTCTGATGAACCCGACTATGCTTGAGGCGAGCGACGACCTCACGAATCTGTCCCATCTCAACGAGCCTGCTGGTACTGTCTTAATACTCTCGCGCCTAGCTTCACGTATTTGCTGACTCCAATCTCAATCAGTCCTGCAAGCCATCCGTCTTCGATATGCGCAGAAAGAAATATACACATACAGCGGCATAGTCCTCATTGCCGCGAATCCCTTTGCTAGAGTAGATTCCCTCTACGTTCCGGGCATGGTCCAGGTATACGCCGGCAAACAGAGGGCGACACAGGCGCCGCATTTGTTCGCCATTGCTGAAGAGGCTTTCATGTGAGTCGTCCTTGGCAACCCTGAGCTCTTCTGAGCGCGGTTTCGGACGTGTACTGATATGGCACAGTGACATGGTGCGGAGTGGGAAGAACCAGACCATTGTCGTGTCGGGTGAATCTGGTGCCGGCAAGACGGTGAGCGCAAAGTACATTATGCGTTATTTCGCAACGAGAGAATCCCCCGACAACCCGGGCACGCGGTCCAAGAAGGGTGCCGAGGCTATGAGCGAGACGGAAGAGCAGATTCTGGCCACGAACCCTATCATGGAAGCCTTTGGAAACGCGAAAACGACGCGTAACGACAACTCCTCTCGATTCGGCAAGTATATCGAGATTATGTTCGACGAAAAGACGAACATCATTGGCGCCAAGATCCGTACATACCTTCTCGAGCGCTCTAGACTCGTCTTCCAGCCCCTCAAGGAGCGCAACTACCACATTTTCTATCAACTCGTCGCCGGTGCTTCGGACGCCGAGCGCCAAGAGCTGAACCTCTTGCCCATCGAGCAGTACGAGTACCTAAACCAGGGCAACTGCCCCACAATCGACGGAGTGGACGACAAGGCGGAGTTCGAAGCCACCAAGAGTTCTTTAAAGACAATTGGTGTGACCGACGGGCAGCAATCGCAGATCTTTAAGCTCCTCGCCGGTTTACTCCATCTAGGCAATGTCAAGATTGGGGCGTCGCGCAACGACAGTGTTCTCGCGCCGACGGAACCATCCTTGGAGCTGGCGTGCTCAATTCTGGGCGTCAACGGAGCCGAATTTTCCAAGTGGATTGTCAAAAAGCAGCTGGTGACAAGAGGCGAGAAGATCACCTCGAACCTTACCCAGGCTCAAGCTATCGTCGTCCGAGACTCCGTCGCCAAGTTCATCTACTCCAGTCTGTTCGACTGGCTTGTTGAGATCATCAACATGAGCTTGGCAACCGAGGAGGTCTTGAATCGAGTGACCTCCTTCATCGGCGTGCTTGATATCTACGGTTTCGAGCACTTTGCCAAGAATTCTTTCGAGCAGTTCTGCATCAATTACGCCAACGAGAAGCTGCAGCAGGAGTTCAATCAACACGTCTTCAAGCTAGAGCAGGAGGAATACCTGAAGGAACAAATCGACTGGACCTTCATCGAGTTCTCCGACAACCAGCCCGCTATTGACTTGATTGAGGGTAAGCTTGGCATTTTGTCTCTGCTGGACGAAGAGTCCCGCCTACCAATGGGCTCTGACGACCAGTTCGTCACAAAGTTGCACAACCAATACGGTACAGACAAGCACAAGTTCTACAAGAAGCCAAGGTTCGGCAAGTCTGCGTTCACTGTGTGCCATTACGCCGTAGACGTCACCTACGAGTCCGAAGGCTTCATCGAGAAGAACCGTGACACTGTGCCCGATGAGCACATGGCCGTCCTCCGAGCGACCACCAATGACTTCCTCCGCCACGTCCTGGATGCCGCGTCTGCCGTTCGCGAAAAGGACTTGGCCGCCGCTTCATCCAGCTCTGTGAAGCCCGCCGCTGGTAGGAAGATCGGCGTGGCCGTCAACAGGAAACCAACTCTGGGTGGCATCTTCCGTTCCTCGTTGATTGAGCTCATGAACACCATCAACAACACGGATGTTCATTACATCCGATGCATCAAGCCCAACGAGGCGAAGGAGTCGTGGAAGTTCGAGGGTCCCATGGTGCTTAGCCAGTTGCGAGCTTGCGGCGTTCTCGAGACTGTGCGCATCAGTTGTGCCGGCTATCCCACTCGCTGGACGTATGAAGAGTTTGCTCTGCGCTACTACATGCTCGTCCACTCTGACCAATGGACGGCGGAGATTCGGGAGATGGCCAACGCCATTCTTTCCAAGGCGTTGGGCAGCAGCTCTGGCAAGGGCACCGATAAGTACCAGCTCGGCCTGACCAAGATCTTCTTCCGTGCTGGTATGCTTGCCTTCCTAGAAAACCTGCGTACTAGCCGTCTCAACGAGTGTGCGATTCTCATCCAGAAGAACCTGCGCGCCAAGTTTTACCGCACGCGTTACCTCGAGGCTCGCAATGCCATTGTGACTTTTCAGTCCGCAGTCCGAGCATACATCGCCCGAAAGCAGGCCCAGAAACTCCGCACTGTCAAAGCCGCAACAACAATCCAGCGGGTTTGGCGTGGCCACAGGCAAAGGAAAGAGTACATACGCATCAGGAACGATGTCGTCTTGGCGCAAGCGGCGGCCAAAGGTTACCTTCGAAGAAAAGAAATCATGGAGACCCGCGTAGGCAACGCTGCCATTCTCATTCAGCGTGTCTGGCGGTCTCGTCGCCAGGTTCTTGCTTGGCGGCAATACAGGAAGAAGGTCACGCTCATTCAGAGCTTGTGGCGTGGAAAGGTCGCTCGACGCGATTACAAGAAGGTCCGCGAGGAGGCTCGCGACTTGAAGCAAATTTCCTACAAGCTAGAAAACAAGGTCGTTGAGCTGACCCAGTCTCTTGGCTCCATGAAGACGCAAAACAAGAACTTGATATCTCAGGTGGAGAACTACGAGGGCCAAATCAAGGCATGGAAGAACCGTCACAACGCGCTCGAGGCCCGCACGAAGGAACTTCAAACAGAAGCCAACCAGGGCAGCATCGCAGTTGCCAGACTGCAGGCCATGGAAGACGAGATGAAGAAACTCCAGCAAAGTTTCGAGGAGTCAACTTCCAACATCAAGAGAATGCAGGAAGAGGAGCGGGAACTAAGGGAGTCTCTTCGCTCAACAAGCACCGAGTTGGACAACGTACGCCAACAAAGCGCCCTGATCGAGAGCGAGAAGTTGTCGTTACGTCAGCAGCTCGCCGAGCTCCAGGATCAGCTAGAATTGGCGAGAAGACTCGCGCCTGCCAACGGCGAACTTACCAATGGCAACGCTCAGGCGGCACAGGCCTCGGCTGCAAGCGGTCTCATCAACCTTGTCTCGTCCAAGAAGCCGAAGCGCCGTAGCGCCGGTGCAGAGCCGCGCGAGATGGACCGCTTTAGCGCTGCCTACAATCCCCGCCCGGTCTCCATGGCTGTCACCAGCACTGCCTTCAAGCAGACCTTGCAAGGGGCAGGTGGCTTTATGCCCAACGTGGACAACATCGAGCTCGAGCTGGAGACACTTCTGGCTGATGAGGACGGTCTGAACGAGGAGGTTACGATGGGTCTTATCCGCAACCTCAAGATACCCTCTCCCAACACGAATCCCCCGCCATCCGACAAGGAGGTTCTGTTCCCTTCGTATCTGATTAACTTAGTTACTTCCGAGATGTGGAACAACGGCTTTGTCAAGGAGTCTGAGCGCTTCCTTGCCAACGTAATGCAATCGATCCAGCAGGAAGTTATGCAACACGACGGTGATGAAGCCATCAACCCTGGTGCCTTCTGGCTCTCCAACGTTCACGAGATGCTCTCCTTCGTCTTCCTTGCTGAGGACTGGTACGAGGCCCAGAAGACGGACAATTACGAGTACGATCGTCTGCTGGAGATCGTAAAACACGATCTGGAGAGCTTGGAGTTTAACATCTACCATACTTGGATGAAGGTTTTGAAGAAGAAGCTCCATAAGATGATTATTCCCGCCATCATCGAGTCACAATCCCTTCCAGGATTCGTCACCAACGAGAGCAGCCGTTTTCTAGGAAAACTATTGCAATCAAACTCGACACCTGCCTACAGCATGGATAACCTGCTTAGCTTGCTGAACAGCGTGTTCCGCGCCATGAAGGCCTACTACTTGGAGGACTCCATCATTACCCAAACGATCACCGAGTTGCTCCGCCTTGTCGGTGTTACTGCCTTCAACGATCTCCTCATGAGACGTAATTTCCTTTCCTGGAAGCGTGGCCTCCAGATTAACTACAACATCACTCGTATCGAGGAGTGGTGCAAGAGCCACGATATGCCCGAAGGCACCCTGCAGCTGGAGCACTTAATGGTATGCCCATAGCTCAACCCAAGTATCGCAAAGCCGGCGGTAGACTAACCGTTCCTTAGCAAGCAACGAAGCTCCTTCAACTGAAGAAGGCCACGCTGAACGACATTGAGATTATCCAGGACATTTGCTGGATGTAAGTGATGATTTACGTGGTATAATTACATGGGACTGACGATGGAATTTCGTAGGCTCTCGCCCAACCAGATTCAGAAGCTCCTCAACCAGTACCTCGTTGCGGACTACGAACAGCCGATCAACGGCGAGATTATGAAGGCCGTTGCGTCTCGTGTAACAGAGAAAAGCGACGTTCTGTTACTCCAGGCTGTCGACATGGACGACAGTGGCCCTTACGAAATCGCCGAGCCCAGAGTCATCACCGCTCTAGAAACTTACACTCCGTCTTGTAAGTGAATAGTCCAAGTACTCAAGCGAGATCTTTACTAATGCCTCGTCACGCAGGGCTCCAAACACCTCGGCTGAAGCGTCTAGCAGAAATCGTGTCGGCACAAGCTATTGCTCAGCAAGAGAAGCTGGAGTACGACGAGCCCGAGGATGGCTTCGAGCCCAACGGCGATCTGACAGAGGTTGATGAAAGTGAGGAAACCGCCGCGTAAGCGGCTGGGGAACGAGTGTGCCGAGGTGGGACGTAGCATTTTCACTCAGGATTGAAGCTGTGGTCGAGAAAGCTGGACCTCCAGCGCGTTTCACCGCTCGCGACCCGTGGGGTCCAGATTGACCACCGACATAACGAAGATGGCAAGTGGGCGGAGGCCTCTGGCGTGACATGTTGGCGACACCTCCATGTCATAAGATTGAGTTGGGGATTTATTACGGCAGGTTCTTTCATGGACAATGTAGAAGCAACATTTGCGGGCGTTGAGTGTTGTTAAGGATATCGTCGAACGATTGAATCAGGTGGTGGGGGGCTTCACGCATACAGTCACGCGCTTAAACATCAAGCTCACCATAGATGGGACTGGCGTTTGACAGTTGTAATTGCAATCTTCCCGTGTTTCTACTTCTTCTAAGAGATGGGCGTGCTCAGACGAGGACAAATTAGACGAAACCAAGTGAGACGGAAAAGAATATGTTCTCGAAATATCTCGTTACTCAAACCAACTGAGTCGCATCGCACCGAGCAAGCATGTAACTATGTGGCCTTACCCCTGACTACTTCACCTAAGAGTGGCTGTCCTGGTCTTTCTTACGTTCGCTCAACTGCAGTCTATGAGCGCCACCGGAGCCAATGAGGAACCGAGACAGAGAGAGAAATAGCACGTGACGCTTCAAACCAATAACCCTACATCGGTACCGTTTATACGCATACCCACCATCACCTTGTTTGAATGCGATTAGCTGATTCGCCCCACTATCTCACTTTTACTAGACGCTCAGTAACATCGATATTGACGAACAGCTGTGAAGAAACGACCAATTGTTCGGGTCAATATCTCGTCTTCCCGCACTGTTACTCAAAGCGCCCCAGTATTCCGACAAGATGAGAACGTCACCCAATGTTATCGTGACCGGCACACCGGGCGTGGGCAAGACGACTCATTGTGAAGAACTCTCTAGAAAGACGGGCCTGAAGCACCTCTCGGTCAACCAGATAGTCAAGGACAGGGAATGCCATGAGGGCTGGGATGAGGATTTCCAGAGCTGGATCGTTGATGAGGACAAGGTTCGTGTTTCCTCCGCTGTTGGTCCTCGGCATCAATCCACCAAGGGTGTCTTATGAATTGTTTGCTAAGCGGCGCTAAGCTACTCGACGCTATCGAGGCTGAAGTTGCAGACGGGGGTTTTCTGATTGACTGGCATGCTTGCGACCTCTTCCCCAAAAGCTGGATCGACCTGGTAGTTGTCCTTCGTGTGGACTCGACCACGCTATATGACCGCCTATCAGCAAGGTAAGGGAGTTGTGCCTGGCAGAGAGATACGGATTCTTGACGGTTGTTCTCCCTGCTTTTGAGAATGCTTTTCTTATTTCCCGGGCAGACAAATGGGATCAGGTAAATACGTGGACACTGACGCAGTCGCACAGGAAATACTCCGAGGCCAAACTTCAGGAGAACCTCGACTCAGAAATCATGGAGGTTCTGTTACAAGAGGCGAGGGATGCCTTTGATGAGGAGATTGTAATCGAACTCACTAGCAACGACTCGCAGGAGATGGAGAGCAACGTGTCGAGGATTGAGGCTTGGGTGAACCAATGGAAGAAGGATCGTTCGTCATAGAGGGCTGCAGGAACGGCGTTTTGGTACTTGACACCCAATGCTGTATTCGGACGCGGAAGGCCCCAGGTTTGACAAGTCACGAGAAAACTTGAATCGACAGAGGTTACACATCTAGCAACATGGCAAAAGACTTGTTGTTGCTCTTCGTGGGGAGCTTGTACAAGGCTAAGGAGAGTGGATGTCATACTTTTGATTCACCGCGCGGGAAAGCTGTCTGCGCTCAATGACAACGTACGTGGAACAAGGCGTTGATAGGGAGTTTGGTCCTCGAAAAGGGGTTTTCTGGTCGTCGTGCACAATGGACATATGCATTGAGGCGGGGCTTCGCCCCGATAAGAAAATAGGGACTTGCATTTGACCGATGCTGACTGAAAGTATCTGCAGCACGAGCACTGGATCTTTCTCTCAACGTGCCAAATACTGCTGCTTCAGTCTACACATATCACTGCTTTATCATACCGCACGTGGAAAAGGCATATAGGCTGATATTTTTGGCGCAATGGTCTCATCACCAGTCGTTAACTTCATCACCGGCAATGCCAACAAGTTGCGCGAGGTTAGGGCTATCCTTGAACCGGCAATCACCGTGAAGAGCCAGCCGGTGGATCTGGAGGAAGTTCAAGGTACCGTCGAAGAGGTTACAATTGCTAAATGTCGCAAGGCTGCAGATACAGTAAGACGAGCGCACATGGATATTATACGTCTGTTCGACAGTTGATACTGATCTATCTCGTCAACTAGATTCAGGGTCCTGTCCTGGTTGAGGATACCTGCCTCTGCTTCAAGGCCCTGGACGATCTCCCTGGCCCATATATGTATGTTGCAATCCCAAGGGTCATTAGCCCCATTTCTCCACGTCTTGTCTCGAAGACTGATAGCCATCTAGCAAGTGGTTCATGCAGTCCATCGGACACAAGGGTCTGAATAATCTCTTGGCTGCTTATGAGGACAAATCCGCCGACGCCATCTGCACCTTCGGCTATTCGCCCGGCCCTGGCCACGAGCCTGTCCTCTTCCAAGGGCGTACCAGGGTAAGCCCAGGTGACCTCACCATGCTACGCCCCGTTCATACCATTGACATCGAGCGTAGGGCAAGATAGTGCCCCCAAGAGGCCCCACTGACTTCGGTACGTCGTTCTAGGGAAACATGAACTCATGAAGGCTTACATTCCTAGGCTGGGATGCCATCTTTGAGTACAACGGCCAGACGTGAGTTACCCTGGACATTCAGGGATATGGGTGGATCCTCGCTGACGGTTATATAGATATGCTGAGATGGACAAGGCCGAGAAGAACAAGATCTCCCACCGCGGTCTTGCCCTCGAGAAACTCCAAGAGTGGTTTTCCCAGCAGGCGAAATAAACGCCCTTCACTGCAACGCGTCTGTGATGGGCGGCAGTAGTCGGCTTGAAGAGAGGTCGAAAATGCGGATGCTCATCTACTACCCTGGCCAGGGTCGGCTGACGGCACAACGAGCCTGCGACGCAACATTCATATTAGCCTGGCTCAAGAGCTGCCCCGCATGCGATTGCCTACCTGAGGATCTCAAACTCGCGGAACCGTCGCATATATTTGGAACCTCGGCGGTAGGGTTTCAAAGATTCGTCGGGAGACCTGTGTTTGAACGTTTGTCCAATGAGCCGAGCCAACGCAGGTGGGTCGCGGAACATGGGATCGAACACGAGCAGGTTGGATGGGCCAGTTTTTTGTTTCTCGAAGCCGACAATCGTCAATGAATGACCTGCAAAAAATCAGCCGTCGACGAAATCTGGATACTTGTTCGTATTCACGGAAGATGTACCAGCATGCTGGAAGTATATGGGAGGAAGCTGTGTGCAAGTCACCTTGGCAGGCTGCACTGGCAATCCTTGCCTGAAATAATGCTCAACAGCGTGCATGAGTTTGGCTTCGGATTTCCCAGGTTCTGGATCCTTGAATCCCTCAGCAGTGCATCTTGCCCGGCGTCAGCAATGCGTTACTCGCAAGTGAACAAATGGTTGGACTCACGGAATCTGGAGACTCACGAAGAGTGCTTGTGCCTGCGGGAGATTGACAGTTAGCATGCGCTTGGGTCCCATCGAATCAAAGAGACGTCTTACCTCCGGAGTGCCAATATACTTCCGAGTACCCATGATCCCGCCCGTCTCGACGCGGCCCTGGGAATTGATCCCCATGTCCCAAGCTTTCTCAATGTACTCTTGGATCTCAAATATCGTCGGCAGGCGTCCCTGGAACTTATCTCTGCCGTGAGCGTTGGCGCCAATGATGTAAGAAGTCATCATTTGGATGTTTCGATAGCCGCAAAAGCCACCTGTTCCTGGATGAGCTGCTGGGAGGATTATGTCGGTCGTGTTTCCGTACCTTCTTTCTTGAGTTTCGACACGTGCTGAACGGCAGGGTGGCAGAGATACGAATACTCCGTTAACTTGCTCTGTCGGAGAAGTTGTTCGAGCACGGAGATGACACCTGAGAAGTTTAGGTACAGTGACGTATCAAGGGCTGCTGGCTGTACGAACCGTCGCTTGTTACCTCGCCGCCCTTGTGAAGCAATGTAACGAGCCAATCCGGCATGGATTGCTCATGCGCGTATTTTCCCAATTCTGCTTTCTGTTCCGGGTTAGAGAATTATGGTTTGCAAGAGGTCTGTACTACGTGGCTCACCCCTAGCCGTTTTTCTGCCCTTGAGTCTTGTTTCTTGGACGCCGGCATTGCCAGAAGCTGTCCCCACTGTTGGATTGCATCTCTCTGCCTATTTGCCGCCAGATCATTGATAATATCGTTGGTGAACTCGGCCAATTGTGTGCCATTGCTGGGTGAATCAGTACCGCCCTGGCGGTGTTCCTCGACATGCAGTTCGACATGGTAATCCATTTCTACTAAAGGCAGCACCTCATCGCAGCCTTCCATGGGGCATTCTGTGTACTGTTCCTGAGGCGAGGCTTGGTCTTCAGGATGGAAAGTCTCCATGTGCTAGGAGGGGGGGTTGTCAGTGACATGGTGCAACTGCCTCGGGCCAGAAAGAGGACTCACTAGCTGCATCTCGTCGTATTCACTGCCACCAGCCGTTCCACAGAACGGACATATCATGTTCTTCTCCATAAGACGAGATTCGCGCCCTTGGTGATGGAATTATCTGTCTAGGAAATTCCTGGGGACATATAATTCCTGGGCTATGAAGAAGATTGATAGGTAGTTCTCTTCAACGACTGTTTGCCGCGATGTGGCGCTGCACAATGCTCTTTCGGATGGAAAAATTCAATAGCTTACAGGGCATGAAGGAAAGTAAGTGGCTGACGTGTGGCGCTTTGAGGAACCTGGAGGTCACACAGGTTGTTGAGGCAGTGAAGCTAAGATGTATGTATACCTAATAACACGATGTGATGCGGTGTAGAAATGAATGTCGATGGCGGAAGGTGTGATTCTGAACGATTTTTCGCTCTACCACAGGAGACTCCCGTCTCGGATCCAGTGGGGGCTACCGGGAAAAACGGAAGGAGCTGACAGTCACCCAATGTGCCTTAAGTGAAGCGCATAAGGTACTCTAATACGGTACTCAGCCCAGTTGGGGTAAAGCGGGTGGCCCATTGACAGGGACTATCATTGGTCGACACTGGATGAGGGTCACCGGCCAAGAGAACCGCCAACCTTATCTTATCTCGTCTCAAGACCTGAAGAACGAAATACTCGGTTTCCAGCCTGTGCTCACCGTCGCAAGTTACGCTAGTACATAGCTGGAAATCTACCTCGAATTGGAGCATCATGCCGTTGTTACCGCGGGAAGAGGGGTGATTCCCAAGTATGAAATTGGACTGGCAGGGGCAGAACGATCACGGGAGGCACTTATCGGCTGAAATGTTCACCGCCGCGTCAAGGTAAGACTCGAATGGGCTGCGCGAAGTCGTTGAACAATATCAAAGGAGGTGTTGGTATTTTTTCACAGTATTCCATGGGTTCTTACATGATGGTACACTTGCCGCCCTCTGCAGCCTCGTTCGGACTTTGCGCCTTTTCAATCTGGGCGATCAATATCTCAAATGCCTTGGAAACGTTCTCGTTATATCTTGCGCTGGCCTCGGTCCACCCGCACCGAATCTTCTCGGACAGCTTCTTTCCTTCCTCAGCGCTGACCTGTCGCTGCTCAGGACGCAGGTCGCTCTTGTTTCCCACAATGACAATGGGTACTGACTCGGTGCCCTATACGCGATATACGATTAATTCTTCGTCGGGCAAGCAGGACCACAAAGATGAGGTAGACGTACCAGGTGATTCAAAATCTTCTCGCGAATAACCTGGACCATCTCAAACGACGGCAGCGACGACACAGAGTATACTAGCATGTAGCCGTGGATGCCAATGAAGTGCTTGGAGTTCAGTATGCTGTACTCATCCTGTTTGTCGCATTAGCAACTGTGCCTACCTGCTCATGGTTCGCGCGAGAGCCATCGTAGAATGATGCGGTGATGGGGGGTGACATGTGGCGTACTTGACCAGCGGTATCGACAATCTCTGTCGCAAACTCCTGCCCCTTGTAGCGTATGGTCTTGCTAAACGTGTTCTCGATGGTCGGGTAGTAGCTATCGACGAAATGGCCGTCGACAAACTGGACAGCGAGTGACGACTTGCCTGCGTGGTGGTGTTAACGGTCAGCAGATATTCATACGTCATAGACCCGATAGGTCCATCTTGACATCGGCCGCAGAGAACATGGGCGCTGTGCAGAACCAGCATGAAGCGAAGAGGTCGAATAAGGGGATTGACTGCACATACCGACGGAGCGACTGCCAACAATGGCAACTTTTCTGTTCTTTGGTGCCGGCATTTATCTGATGGCGAAAAAAAAGAAGGTAGCGTCTGTTGAACCGACTCTGATTGTCGTATTTCCCTTTGCCTAGTAGAATCTCAATCGGTGTGGCGAGGCAAGATAAGGTAGGTAGGTAGGTAAGGGAGGTGGGTATGGAGGGGTGAAAGTTAACTACGTCGGCTCGCTGAGCGAAGAGGGGACGCAGGCACAGTGAAAGGTGATCCCCAGAGGGATTGAACGAACTCGAGACAGGCGAAAGCGAAGTAACCAAGAAATGTTGGGGTAGGCAAGCAACAAGTCGAATCGACAACACCCGAGACTTGAGAGGTACTGCGCACTTTTTTGGCTTGATCTGATTACCTATGTAGAAATTGCCTTGCTGCCATAGTTGCTATGGAGGGGCGACACCATGGAGTAGGAAGTCAGGTAAGACAAGGTAGGTAAGGCAAGGCAAGGTAGGTACGCAAGGCACGTAGTAGGCACATGTGGATGCACCGCGTCCAAAGGCTAAACTCTCGCCGCCAGGTGATCGACCCCTCTGTGCACAGCTTGACCCTAGCTCTGAGTTCGTTTCTGAAGCTTTGTTCTCCCTCCTCGCCCCTCGTTTTCAGTACTCAGCCCAGCAAGTGACTTTTCGGTGATTTCCGCAGCTCAGTTGCTCTTCCCTCACACGCGAGACACCCAATTTCACAATAAACATCGACCAGTCGGCATAATGTAAATTGATTTAATGGAATGTGTACGTAGTTGGGTGCCATTGTCGCAGCTCCGGCTGTACGGATTGTGGGGTGCGCGGGGTCCCCTTCACTGCTCAAGCAACCTACCTACCTGAGGTGAGGCACCTCAGCTCCATCCGCCACCAGAGCATCATGTGCCGTCATGTCATGAGTAAGGCACGATGCCCTGATATCACATCGACCATATCAATCCCGTGTGAGAAATCCTTTGCTTACACATCCCCAGTCTCTCCCGGTTCGTTTCCCCGCAGATCGCCTCAATACCTATGTTGACACACTTATCGACTTCGCAATTCAGACGTCTTTTGTGATCACAAGTCATCTATTCATGCCACCATGGCTCCGTATTTCTCATCTGGGCATCATTTTAATGAGTCCCATAACTCGTGAATGCACTCTGGCTTTCCTAAGGAAACCTAGCCCACACAACCGCTTTTGCATACTCGTTCCTTTTCTAGTGTCTGATGGCCCAACGCGAATATCGCAGCCTCGTGGCGTATCGAGTAGTGCTCGAATTTTTCCGTCTCTAGTCGTGCCGCCGCCGCTCAACACCTCTCATGTTGCGACGGATATCCTTGTCCTCATCAGCAGCGGGTTGCTCATTCGCTGTGACAAAACGCCCGCTCATCGTGATAGAAAGCCGATAGGGTGGCTCGCTGCCACCTAATCTGATCGCATGCTGATGATGTCCGCAGGTGAGGTGGATATCCATGCCGTCATGTCGTACGCAACCGCGTCCTTCACCTATCCATCATCTTTTCGTCGTCCTAGATGCTAAAACAGTGATGTACTACCCCTCTCCCCGCCATCATCATGCCGATGATCTGTGCTTATGCCTCAGCTCAGTGACGAGATTTTGCAGGCTCGTCGTTGTCTCGTCCGTATCCACTTTTGCATGTAAAGTCATGAATTCTTGGATGGAATCAAGCAGGTATTTGACACCCCTTCCTTGACTCTTCTCTTCCAGTCGTCGGCGGAACTTGGACCCAAGCGACAAGTATCCCAGTAGAATCGCTAGGTATCCGTGGGCTACGGCAACAGACGTCTTCTCAACTGAATCGGCCTGATGTACTATGCGATTAGCCCCTGTCGGAGGTCTTCAACCAAGTCAAGTCACTCACCGTAACCGCCCATTCTCGATTGTCCAGATAAACTCTGATCAACTTGTCAATAGGGGACCCATCATCCTGTTGCCAAGCGTCCAACGATTGTCGAGTGGACGGACAGTGCTCCGAAGTGTTGATCATAACACCCAGCATCAGCATAAGCATTTCATAGACATCCTTCGAGAATGCGCCCTTGCGTAAGGAGTTATCCAGCAATTCAAATGCTTTGAGACTGGTTGCGGCCAACTTTCGAAACAGCTCACCCCTGCTAAATACACCAGCAGCGGACGGGTTGTTGTTCGTCGTATTCAAGGCCAGTTTCAACGTGATAGCCTCGAATTCGCCGAACTGATCCATGGACCGCGTCATAGCCGCCGTGAGGATGTCGGCAAGAATTGGCAGGTATCGTTTGGTCCATCGAGGGCCGGCTTCGGATTGCATGGCTGCAATTGAGTATCCTTCGAGCAGAGAAAGAGCGATTCCGCCTTCCGTCGCACTCATACCGTCTTCGCGGCTTGCCTGCCAGCCCTTCTCGACGAAGATAAAGAGCTTATCAGTCAAGGTCGCCAGAATGTCCCAGGTAGCTGGTCCATCGCTGTCTTTGCAGAGTACGGACAAGACTTTGAGGGCCACCATTCGCGGCGAGAAGTTGGATGGTGGCGATCCCTTCCATACATCCAGTGTTCGCAATGTTGATCTTAGGGTATTCACAGACGCCTGCCCATTCTTGGACAGATTCGATCTACGCTGAACAGCAATGCCCGCAATATCCTCATCTTCGTCAAACGCCAGAGAGGCCAGCGTCGCGATTCCTTCGGACTGGAGCTGCGGGACGAGGTGCGGCATTGAATAAGATGTATAAAGAACAAGAAGAACAGAAAGAAGGATGAACCCGCTGATAAGGTCCTCTTCTGCCCCAACCAACCGAAATAAGGCGTCCTTGGCACCTTGGTCCCGGAATTGGCGGACGAATGACTTGTCCCGAAGTTTGGTCGCGAGCTCCAACAATGCCATGCGCCTCGAACGCGCTGATTGCGATTTAGGAGGTTGAGGGGTACCAACCCTATCAAGTAAATCGGCCATACTGTCCGCAAACCGATGATTGGCACCGGCCTGTCTCAACGCGTGAATGTCAATGATGCCGCCGCCCTTGATTTCTTCTTCCTCTATTTCCTCCTCTTCGAACGCAAACGAGGATAGCTTGGGCATTTGCGGGGGCGAAAGATCGAGCTGGCTGTCGACGCCAATGCTCAGCTGACTGCCCAGCCCATCTCCGCCTGAATCGTCCGATTTTAACGTCCTCTGCTCTCCATACGTTGACTTGAACTTCCTCAGACTAAGGAGATGCTTCGGTCGAGCTGAAGGTTTAGGTGTCGCTGCTTCCGCAGTCCTGATTGGAGTAAACAGAGAAGCTTTACTCTTCACCGTCTGACTAACACCACCATCAGTCTCATCAAAGGTGTCCGAATCGGATTCCGAGCTATCCTCGTTCTGTGCCGCGAGCTGATCGATCAATCGCATGCGCCTTGATCTAGGTTGACTCTTCTCTTTTGACTTAGATAGAGCGACGACGGTCGTGTATGATGGCTCAAAAATGAGCTCTTGCTTGGACGCATTTACGGTTGTCTTCTGCCGTATTTGCAAATTGCTTTCTTGCTTCTGCCAGGGCTGAGATTCTACTGGGGTACGGAATTTTGTCGCTTCACTCTGTTTGCTATTCCCGGGCCGTTCAATCGCAGGCACTGTCGCAAGCGCTTCATTAAGTGCGGTTGTTGTAGGCATCGGCGGTGGCCTCGGCAAAGACGGCTTAGATGTAGTGGCGGGACTGGTCGCAGGTTTGGTATCGGCCTTCACAGCGCGTGAAGTTGAGGTAGTTGCCATGAAGGGCGATCTGACTTGACGAGAGGTAGAGGTTAACGTTGTTTGCGTCGTAACGGCGGACGGCTTGATATCTGCCTTTCGTTCGACCTTGGCTGCGTTGGTTGCTGGGACTTTTCTCTTCTTAAAGTTTCCTTGAGCACCAGGCTGCGGTATGGAGGGTCTATCTCGATGCGATGCATCTCGTCGGTGTATCGGTGTTTTTTCAGGCTCGTCGTCGGGCAAATCGTAGGGATCTCGATTCGGGTCTTCGGAAGTTGACTGCGCCAAACTTCCTCGTCCACCATCGCCAGTCCGCGGCGACGCGTTCGATGGCCCGTTGGCCAATTCAAGAAACGCGTGGATGGGCCGTTTGCGGGACGTCTTGCCGTAAGTTGTCGGCTTCTTACGAGGGATGCTGGATCCTTCTCTGGTGGCCATCTTGTACGGCTCGGGCGGAGCGACTGACTGATGCGATGCTGCAATGCGATGGGAATAGTCGGTTATCGCAATCTGGCGAGGAGTGAGAAATGCGCTCCATGTATGAGAAATGCAGATGGGATGGTCGACCAGGAAGACAACCAGGAGACTTGTTTAAGTCGGCGTGGGGTAGTTGTTGTCGAGGACTCGGTTGGTTACGTGAGGATGGCGCGACAGAAGGGTGAGCCAGACTGCGACCGTGGCTTTGACGTGACGGAAAGGCGACCGAGGGCAACCAATCCTACGCTGGCGGAAGCGACGAAGTCCTGGTGAGAAGTAGAGGACACGGCAAAGTGCGACGGAAGAGCTGGTCAGAGTCAGGGCGCTGGGTCTATGAGAAATTGTCGTTTCGCCGTACGGCAGGCGACGATTAATTGGTGACAGAAGCAAATTGCGAATTGAGGAGCAAGTGGCTGATGAAAGAACGTTGTCATTGATTGCTGTGAGTTAACGTAGTTGTGGCAACGGCTCTGTCTAAGGTAGGTAAGGTAGGTTGGGGTTGCCTCTCCGTATGTATGCCTGTCGCATAGGAGGCAGAAGCTTCCTCTACACTAGTTAATCGTCGGCGGGTCCCAATGTACGAAGGGAGGACACCGGAAACACCTACCTGCTGGTGCCTCGCTCCGCCTTCAGAAAAAGAAGCTGCATGTTCCGACACTTGCATACGTGTCTTCGTCGAGTCTCTTACTGCTTTAGTGCCTTACCACTCGGTCATCCCAAAAAATGGCCGGTCTTCACAATAAGTACTCAACTTTAAGATTGTCTTTTTCTACTATTAACTAAATAAATAATTAATAAGAAAAATATATAGTAAGCTCTAATAACTAGATTATCTTAAAGATGTTTATTATATTTCTTTTTTGAAAAAGCAGGTATAATTATTTAAATCTTATCAGAGTTTTTAACAAGTAGCTATTTTTTTAAAAGAAAAATTAACTAAGTACTTACCTAGGAGACTAAAATATAATACATATACTTAATATACCTATTTTAGGGGGTATGGAATATGTAAATATACCTAATTTATATAGTACTATATCTCATATCCCCTCTAAGACTCTAATTAAGAACCTACTTATCTTTTCTAGAGATAGATCAAGTACTTTTATCTTTAATATTACTCCTTACCCTATAGTATTTATAACTATAGTTTTCTTATAAGTGCTTCTCTTCTATTTATAGGTAATTTAAGTAAAAGTATATCTATTTAGATCTAAAAAGAGTCTTAATAGCTTGTATATGGTATAAATATAGTCTTTTTATAGCCTCTAGCTACTATATAGTAGTTTTGCTTACTTAAATATAATGAGTCTTCTAACTCTATATCTTCTAATAATATAAATAACTTTTAGTTATATAGTCTTACTAACTACTTCTCTTAATTATAACTATACTTATATATACTTAGTATAATAAATGGCTCTATGATTTTTAACTTTATATTTTAAGAGTAATTTAGTTTTTAATTACTTAATTACTATAGACTATTCAACTACTAGCTTATTCTCTTATATACTACCTATACTACTATTAAATACTACCTCTATTATCACTTTATTTTAAAAGTAGTTATTATAGGAATAAGCAATAATATCTTAAGTTAATTAGATTAAGATATCTAACTAGGAGGCTCCGCGCATAGGCGCGCAAGAGCGGTCTATATATATAGCTAGGTAGTAACTAATAGTAGTATATAGAATATAGCTATAGTATAGTAATATTTACCCCTCTATAAAAGAGTAATAGTCCATATTACTATATGCGCCCGCGGGTAAATAATACTATATTATAGTAACTAATAGTAATAACCTATTCCTATAACCTATAGCTTTGCGTGCCTGAGGCAGCATAAAGGAAGTAAATCTATAGGTTAATAGTTATCTATCCTAATACTATAATAACCCTCTAATTATAGCTATTATTATTATTATAGCTACTGTAAGGGATTAGGATTACGGCGCCGAGCCGGCGCCGAACCAGCGCCGGGCCTCCGCTGAAGTTTAACCGCATTAGTCAGCCGAGCTGAGCCGAGCCCTAAAAAGGGCTCCGCACGCATAAGTAGCTAGAAGGGCTAACTTATCTTCTATAATATAACTAACCCCTATGTTACTACTGCTCTTTCCTTCCCTAGCCTAGCCTTTTATAAGCTATAACCTCATAATTAGATAAGTTCTACCTAATTATATAGATAGTTAGCTCTAGAATAAGTAGCAGTATAAGATCGGGCTGCTAAGGCGTTGCTAGCGCCTCCGCCTCTACGCCTAATGAGCTAAGTGAAAATTTTACTTCTAAAACCCCTCTAGCAATAACCACGGGACTCGACGTAGCCCTTATTGCTAAACTTATTATAAATATTTAGCGCTAAGCCGACTAGAACGACGCGCTTATTTAGGCTCTATTTGCACGCCTTACGCCGGTCTCTAAGACCTCTAAGACCCAGGCTTGCAAATATAAAAGCCCTCTAGTATACCCTTATAGAACCCTTACTAAAGATAGTATACTAGCTTAAATCTATAATTAGCTAATAGCAATAGAAGATAGCAACGCCCTCTAGCCTAGAGCTTCTAAGCTATAGAAAATCTAGTAAGTACTTATAAGGGTAACTACTAGGTTATAAATATAATAGTACTATTACTATACTAGCCTTACTAATCTAATATAAGCTAACTTCTCTATATTTATTCGCTAAGAGTATATCAACCCTAGACTATAGGAATACTAGTTATATAGCCTCTTTAATAACCTTTAGTAAGAACCTAGCTAATAGCTTCTCTAGTTTTTTCCTAAGTAATTAATAATCTACTAAGCCCTTAGAACCCTAGACTTTAAAGAGTCCTAGGCCTAAGCCCTTACTTTTTATTTCTAGCTTTTACCCTAACTTTAGTAGGGCTTTAAACGCTAGAAATTTAATATATAGCAGCTACGCGCTATAGCTACTGCTATAGAGCGGTTATAAAATATATACCTAGAGCGGTTTGCAGAGCCCGTAGCGCTACTAATATAAGCTGCTACTAATAAGCCCGCCCTAAAGAGGGCTCGTTTTAACTATAGCAGCTCTAATACCCCGGGTAGCATATACTAAAAGTATAGTAGGACTAACTACCGCGAGGCTAACTACTAGGCTGACCTATAGTGCGAAGAGTGCTATAGGAAGGGCTACCCTACTAATTAGTACTATTTCTACTAGCTAGTCGCTAGGCCCTTAGCAGGCCCGGGTAACCCCTGCGTAAGTATTAAAGCTATTATAGCTATTCCTACTAGGAGAGGTATATAGATCGTAGAGGATAGCGTTTTTAAGCTATATATATCAGAAGATAAATAGACTGCTGCTGCTAAGCCCTTAGGGTATTAGTAGGCAAAGCCTGCTAGCTATAGGGAAAAGCCCGAAGCTAGGCGGAAGCCGCAGTAACTAGGTGAAAGACCTGAAGGCCTGGAAAGACCGTGCTATAGAGGGTTTAAATCCCCGCGTAAGTATATAAAGCCTACTAGCTATAGGGAAAAGCCTAAAGCTAGGCGGAAGCTATAGTAACTAGGTAAAAGACCCGAAGGCTTAGAAGAGATTATGCTATAGAGGGTTTAAATCCCTGCGCAGGCATATAAAGCCCGCTAGCTATGGGGAAAAGCCCGAAGCTAGGCAGAAGCTGCAGTAACTAGGTAAAAGACCTAAAAGCCCGGACCTGAGAGATAAAAAGGACTAATTAGAGACGCTATAGAGGGTTTAAATCCCCGCGCAGGCAGGAGTTTTATAGATTATTAGACTGAGAGACTAAGCCCTCTAGAGGGGGGGTAATTATAAGTTATTAGGATTATAGCGCTAAAGATTAGGATTATAGCGCCGAGCTAGCGCTAAACTAGCGCCAGGCCTCCGCCGAAGTTTAACCGCATTAGTTAGCTGAGCTAAGCTGAGCCCTAAAAAGGGCTCTATATACATAAATAGCTAGAAGGGCTAACTTATCTTCTATAATATAACTAACCCCTATATTACTACTGCTCTTTCCTTCCCCGGCCCGGCCTTTTGTAGGCTATAACCTCACAGCTACTATATATATTACTATATTTAATCTCGTACTTAATTATAATCTTACTATATTTAGTAGTATAGTTATTATTAGTATAGCTATGTAGGTAGAAACAGAGGTAGAAAAATCGCTAATATAATAAAGGAAATTTTCAAGTAGTAAATAATATACCAAGGTAACTTTTTTAGTTTATTGTTTAACTTATATAAATAGAGAGGGAAATGTAGATATTAATAAGTATATATTTTATAAATAAGTACTATATCTAAAGCGTTAAAAAGCTAAGGGAAAAGGTAGGTATAAGTAAGTAGTAGTTTCGCTAAAGCCTCTTAGACACTTAGGCGCCGCTTTGATATATATAGTAATATAAAACTTAGCATAGCTTTAGGTATATATATATCGGCGCTTTATTATATATAAATATAGCTAAGAACGCTTAGATATAGCGTCTTATTTTGCTTTACTTTACCTTGTTTTATTTTACTATAGGTATGAACCTTAAGCTTAACTTTCTAGTATATTTAGAATATATTAGCCCTAGTTATATAGTATTATAGGGTATACTATTCAACGCTTGATTTAGAATTAAATCTAAACATTTGCTTTATTATACTATATCTCTTATATTTAAGAAGTTATAGCAATCTAAAGATATAGTAGTAAAGTAATAGCTTTACTCTATTTCCTATAGTTATTACTAGTAGTATCGTTACTATATTTAGTATAGTTATAGATACTATTATTACTATAGCTATACTTAGCGGCGTTAGTAGTACTTTAATTATCTTTAGAGCCCTTAAATAGAGAGTCTTCTTTATTATTATTACCTATAGACTCCTCCTTATTACTTATAGAGTCCTTACTATTACTTATATTACTATTATAGGCAACGCCTAGGTTAAGCCTACCTAGGCTTCTACTTAGGTTTACTACCTTAAAGGAGCTACCTAGGGCCTACCTATCAATCCCTTATAGACTTATAAATCTCTACTATAGAGGAAAACTTCCCCTTTTCCTCTTTAGCTTAAATAAATAATATTATAATAACCTCTTATTAAATAAACTTAGGTCTAGCCCCTTATATACTTAAGCTTATTATTATAATAATAATAATAATAAGTTAAGTATTGCTCCATATTAGTTAGTAAGATAATTATTAATAATATAGCTAAAATTTAAAATAAGCTGTTATAAGCTAATTTAATAGTAGTACTAAAATCCCTCTAATTATAGTTAAAGGAGGTTAAGTAGGGGAATGGCTAATATATAGCTATATAACCATATAAGTAATATTAGTAAGGTATTAAGAATACTTAGTATAATATATTAGAAGCTATTACTCTTACTCCTAAAGCTTTTAAGTACGTAACGAGAATATACTTCTTAAATATAATAAATAAAGCATAAAATTGCTATTAATAAGGAATTCTACCCTATAAATATAGAGGTATAATACCTTATTAACTTCTGTTTAGATATTACTGTCTAATAAGTAATCTTTATTTTCTATAGAGCTAGGGGTATTGATAGAAAATATAACCTAAAAGATTTTATAACTTACTTTAATTAGATCTATAACGATCTTAATATTTAGTTATAAGCTATAGCTTAACTATAGATCCTCTAGTAGAAGGAGAGTAAACATTTAGTAATATTCTTATTAATATTTAAGTAAATATTAGCTAGTATAAGTAATATAAATTAATTAAGCTAGATCTAGATCTCCCTCCTAGAGGCCTCTCTTACTCCTAAGCTAAAAAAAAGTAACTGATTATTAATAACCTACTTATTAATTATAATAAATAACTCTTAAAGGTTTAAAATATTATATAGAAATTAGAGTATTAAAAAGCCCTTAGTAATTACTTAATAACTTACTAGAGACCTATTGTTAGAATACTAAAAGGGATATATATAGAGGTAAAGCTATATATCTCTTTTAAGTAAACGGAATAAGATATTATAGCTATCCAAACTTTAGATCCTTCTCTAATACCTCCTTAATATAATATTAATAACTATAAAAAAGTATAAAGGATTTTTATACTTGTTATATTTATAAAGTTAGAGGGTATATTACTTAGTAGACTATTACTAGATATAATAATATTTAATTCAGAAATAGTTAATTATACTTAGTATATTTTTATATATATAATTAATAGCTTAGACTCTTATATCCTCTTAAGGTACCTCTAGACAGAATAGAACTAAGTTATTTATAATACTATAGCTTACTAAGTATAATATAAAAAGGGCTATATTAAGTTATACTTAAAAAATTAAGAGGAAATACCCTTTGTAAAAGAAATAAGAGCTATGAGGTTCCTTAATATACCCTTATTCTCTATTATCTACTAATACCTAATAAAACAATAAAGTAAATATCAAGAGGGTACTATAGAGGTATTAATATAAGCTATTAGCTTAGTAGATATTAAGAAAGGTTTAAACCTAAGACTAAAGGAGGATTAATAATACTTTTTATTAAGCTAGGTATTGATGAAATTTCTTAACCTATTTAACTCTAATAAGGCTTACCTATTACTATCTAAATAGCTTAAAGTAAACTATTAAATTAACTTTACCTTAGGACTAAATAGAAGGGAACTATTACTCTCCTAAGGCTCCCTCTATAATATACTAAGAGAAGAGGTATTAATATTAAAGAAAACCCTAAAAAAGCTCCTAAATAAAGGTTTATTAAAGCTAGTAGCTTATTAATTAGGGTATTAATACTCTTTATAAGGAAGCTAAGTAGGGTTACTTACTTTTATGTTAACTATAAAGCTCTTAATATAATTACTAAGAAGGATTCATAACCCCTCTTATTAACCTCTAAGATATTATTAGGTTTAGAGTTGCGCTATAGCCCCTTTATGAAAAGACTATAATAAATTCACCTAGCTTATAGGTATAATTCAGGAAATATCATATAGGTATTTTAACCTCTACTGTCTACTAGTTAAAGGAAATAATATAGGAACCCTATATATTCCTACTTAGAAGTAAACCCTCTAAATATTATAAAGTTGGATACGCGCTATACTAGGGCTAATTATATTAGAGCTAAACCGGCTACTAAGGCTCTCGTAGCCTAAAAAAGCTACCATACGAGATAACTCCTTAACTTACCTTCTAGTAAGGTATTATAAATATTACTATATAAGAGATAAACCCTTAACTAAAGAGGTCTCTCTTAAGAGGTTCTTATAGCTAGAAGTATAACAAGCTCTATAAGTAGGGCTTTATACGTCTCCCTCTTCTTTATCTTTATCTAACTTACAATAAATCCTTACTTATATTAGTATTAGACCCTATATATAAATATATTAAGCCTAAGTAAGGTATACCCTATAGTATAAATAATATATAAGGGATTATGAGAGAGTTTTTTATTAATATAACTAATAAAACCCACTTCTTTAATAACTACTTTACTATGAATAGAGAGTATATTATTAATATAGCTCTTAAGAGGGCTTACCTTAATACCCCTATAAGGGACCTTATAATATACTATTATATTATAGCTAAATAAATAAACTTAGTAGTAGAAATTTAGTAGGTTATTATATACCCTATAGAATAACCCTTCTTTAAGTAGGTCCTCTATATTACCAAGGTAGAGGTAGCTTATTAGGGGTTAGTAAGTATAGATTATGCTTACTATAATATAGAGAGAGCGTTACTAATAATAGCATAGCTAGCGGACGAAGTAGTAATAGAGGTAGTATTTAATAGTAGCGTAGGTAGTGCGCAAGAGGATAACTTAATAGTTTCGTAGTTTAAAGAATTAAAAACTATATTATTATTAATCCAAAGTTAAAGATCATAAGGCTATAGGTATATATAAGTGCGGATATAGTTAGGAGACGTAGTTAGCAATTATAATTATATAACTAAAGGCTATTTTTACTATTAAGTGGCGCGGAGTTAGAAGGTCTATTGCACTTAAGTAGGTAAAATTACTATATAGTAGCTAGAGGCCCTCTAAGATATTATATTAAGTTAATACAACTAAATAATATATTATATTAGATATAGTAATAGCTTTCTATAATTTAAGGATAATGAAGGGGTATTAAGAGAGAATTATTCTTTAAACTTAATATAAACTATTTATATAAGTAATTTATGTATTTAGCTTAATTAATACCCCTATTAGCCTCTAGAGGTATATTAAAAATACCCTATAAGACTTTTCTTATAACTTTATTACTACGTATATAAATAATATATTAATTTACTCTAATAGAATAAAAGAAAACTATAAGAGGAAGGTCTAGGAGGTCCTCTAGAGGTTAATAGATATAAAGCTAGATAAGAGCCCTCTTAAGAGCTATGCTAACGATGCGCTCTATATGTATAATAGAGTAGTTAATAAAGGAGCGGGTTTTATTAATTATATTAATAGTGAACTCTCTAGCGATGTCTTATATATTATTAATATTAAAGGGCGTGCCTCGCGCGGGCTTAGCGTTTTTATATATAGGGTCTAGTATTAGTATTTTTAAAGATTTATTATAGGTTAGATAAGGAAGAGGGAGAGGTATAAGGCCCTGCTTATAATAATAGAGCGTCTTATGCTTTTAGTTATAAGAAGCTCTTAGGAAAGACCTCTTTAGTTAAGGAGTTATCTCTTATATAGTAGCGTTTACCTTACGAGAAAGTAGGTTAAGGAGTTATCTTATATAACAGCTTTTATAGCACCTTACTAGAAGGTTTAGTAAGGGCGTTGCTATAAGAGCCTTAGTAGCCCGTTTAGCTCTAATATAATTAGCCCTAATATAGTATATATCTAACTTTATATAGTAATATTTAGAGGGTTTGCTTCCGAGTAGGAGTATCTAGGGTTCTTATATTATTTTCCTTAACTAATAGAGGGTATGGTTTAAAATATCTATATAGTATTTCCCAAATTATACTTATAAACTAGGTGAATTTATTATAGTCTTTTTATGAAGGGGCTGCGGTATAACTCCGAACCTAATAGATATAAAGCTAAATCCTAATTTTATAAAGTTTAAGTTCTTAGTTAAAAGGGTTAAATATATAGGGTTTATTATAATTATAAGAGAAAGTCTCTCTTATAACCTTAAGAGGTTTAAAGTAATTACTAAGTAGCTAACCCTTACTTTATTTAAGGGGTTTTAAAGTTTCTCAAGGTTTATAAATTACTATAGTATATTTAAACTAAATTATAGGGATATTATTAAATTACTTATACTACTTATTAAAAAGGATATAATATCATAATAGGGGAATAACTAAAAATAAGCGTTTTCCTAGCTTAAATAGCTCTTTAGTATTTAGCTAATACTTTAATAATTTAACTTAGAAAATATACTATTATTAAAACTAACTATTGAGGATTTATACTTAGAGAGGTATTCTCCTAGATTAACCTAGAGATTACTTAGCGCTCTGTAGTACTCTACTTATAGAAGCTCTTATTTATAAAGTATAACTATTCTATATATAATAAGGAGCTTTTAGCTATTCTTTCTTATTTATATATATAGAGAGTAGAGCTATATATTATAACCTCTTTTAAGATACTAACTAACTACTAGAAGCTTAAGTATTTTATAAAAAAGTAGTACTTTATAGAGCGCTAGAGCTAGTATATAGAGGAATTATCTTAATATAACTTCTTTATTAAATACTACTCTAGTAAGGAAGTAATAGCTACTAATACCCTCTCTTAATAAGAATAAGATATACCTTAATGGTAGGATAATAAGTAGAAATAAGGGAGGGTCCTATAGCTAATACTAGACTATACTTAACCCTATAGAGACCCTATAGTTAGCCCCCTAGCAAGGAGAAACTAGAAGGGTTATATAAATACCTTCTATTAGGAAGGTTAATCTTTACTTTTTAGGAAGCTAGGCCTACCTAAGAAAAAAAACTCTCTTATTACTATTAAACCCCTATATATTAAAAGCTTAAATCTAATTAGTCTTTTAAAGAATTAAGCTAATTCGTTCTAAGTCTAGATAAATATAGGTTTATATAGCTCTTTTTAGTTTATATTACTCTTATTAACTCTTATTAGTAGCCCTTATATATATGTATATAATAGGGCTCTAGCTAGTAGCTAATAGGAATAGGTACTTATTAGTATATGTATACCTTAATTAAGGTTAGATAGAGTAAGCTATAACTAGACTTTAGTAGATAAAACCTTGGAATATAATATAAAGCTCTTATTATTAATAATTACTTTTAAGCTTTCTAGGACCTACTTACTTATTTTCTTTATAAGGTATCTATAGATTTTAAATAGTATATAAGCTAGCCCTTATTATTAAGTTAGAGCTCTAAGTTATTACTAGAGATATATATAGCTTAAGTAGATATAGCTTAATAGCGCTACTTCTTTATAAGGTACCTATAGATTCTAAGTAGTATATAAGCTATAAAAATAAAAAGCTACTTACTAGTATAGCTTATAGTATACTTACCTCCTATCCCTCTTTAGCTCTCTTAATATATAAAACTCTAATAAGAGCAGGAGGTATATAAAAGACTATATATTAAGAGGAGAGTGTTATATAAAGAGCTACTATACTATTCGCTTATTTAGTAACTATCCCTATTATAAATCCTAATAAGAAGATGAATTTCTTTGGATATATAATAAGTACTTATTAATATATTTATACTTATTGCTATTAAATAAAGTTAGCTATAACTAGACTTAGTAAATAAAAACTTAGAATATAGTATAAGGCCCTTATTATTAAGGACTACTTTTAAGCTTTCTATGATCTACTTACTTATTTTATTTATAAGGTACTTATAGATTTTAAGTAATATATAAGCTAGCCTTTGTTATTAAGTTAGAGCTTAAAGTTATTACTAGAGATATATAGCTTAAGTAGATATAGCTTACTAGCGCTACTTCTTTATGAGGTACCTATGGATTCTAAGTAGTATATAAGCTATAAAAATAAAAAGCTACTTATTAATATAGTAATATACTTACCTCTTATCCCTTTTTATCTCTCTTAGCGTATATAGCTCTAATAAGAGCGGGAGCTAGTAGCTAGTAGGAATAGGTACTTATTGATATATTTATACTCTTATTAAGGTCGGATAGAGTTAGCTATAACTAGACTTAGTAGATAGAACTCTAGAATATAATACTAGGTAGTTATTAAGAACTACTTTTAAGCTTTATAAGACTTACTTATCTTCTTTATAAGGTACTCATAGATTTTAAGTAGTATATAAGCTATAAAAATAAATAGCTACTCCTCGGTATAGCTTATAATATACTTATATCGTATTCTTTATTATCTCTCTTAGTATATATAGCTCTAATAAGAGTAGGAGGTATATAAAAGACTGCGCGTTAGGAGGAGACTACTATACTATTCGCTTATCTAGTAATTATCCTATTATAAATCCTAACGAGAAGATCTATTTCTTTAAGTATATAATAAGCACTTATTAGTATATTCATACCCTTTTTAAGGTTAAATAGAGTTAGCTACGATTAGACTTAGTAAATAAAACTTTAAAGTATACTATAAGGTGGTTATTATTAAGGACTGCCTTTAAGCTTTAGAGGCTCTCCTTACTTATTTTCTATATAAGATACCTATAGATTTTAAGCAATATATAAGCTAGCTCTTATTATTAAGGATTACTTTTAAGTTATAAAGGACCTGCTTACTTACCTTATTTATAAGGTACTCATAGATTTTAAGTAATATATAAGCTATAAAAATAAAAAGCTACTTATTAGTATAGTTATAGTATACTGACTTCTTATCCCTTGTTATCTCTATTAGTATATATACCTATAATAAGAGCGAGAGGTATATAAAAGACTACGCATTAAGAGGAGACTACTATATAAGGAGACTACTATACTATTCGCTTATATTAAATACTAGATATTATAGTTAATATCTTATTAGAAGAGCTTATAGCTAGCGCTTCCTAGTATAGAGAATAGAATATATAGTATTACTAATTATACTTATTCTATATATAGCGTAACCTTGCTAATAGAAGTGTTCTCCTTAGAGCTAGCTATAGCTAGCGCTCCCTAGTATCTTAGAAATTATAATCTTTAATAATAATCCTAAGCTATAAGTATTATAATTAGAGATTATAAAAAGATATATAACTTATGAAGTAGTATATTATATAGTTACTTAGTAGCTATAGAGCTTCCTAATAAATAAATAAGCTAAGGTTTAAACTAATAAGTATAATGTTAATAGTTAGAGAAGACTAAAATTTAGAAGAAGGCTATAAGTACTTAATAGGGAAAATAATTATAACCTATTAGGGGAGCTCCAAATAAAGATTATCTAATAGAGTTATAACTTAAATATAATTACTTACTTAAGCTATAATAATATACTTAAAATAATAAGCTAGTAGTTCTATTAGCTAGGGTAGTTATATATAATCTCCTAACTATAGCTATAATTTACTAGATAGCCTTACGATCTTTAACTTTATATTAATAATAATATGGTTTTCAATTATTTAAACTATAAAACTGTTAACTTATTCTCTTATGTACTACCTGCGCTACTAATACCGCCTCTATTGCTACTTTATCTACTAGCTATACTATTATTAGCAACGCTCTCTCTATATTAAAGTAGTTAGTATAAGCTATAATTACTAATATTTAAGCCCTAAGGGGCCTAGGCTACCTCTACCTTAATAGTATAGAGAACCTGCTTAAAGAAGGGCTACTCTATAGGGTATATAATAACTCGCTTAGCTTCTACTATTAAGTTAGCTTACTTAGCTATAATACTATCGCGTCTTATAGGGTCCCCTAGGGTATTAAGGAGAGCCCTTAAAAGGGCTATACTAATAATATACTCTTTATATATATCGGAGTAGTTAATAAAGGAATAGGTTTTATTAATTATATTAATACTAAACTCTCTAGCAAGCTCTTTTATATTATTAGTCTTAAAGGGCGTACCTCGCGCGGGCTTAGCGTTTTTATATATAAGGACTAGTGCTAGTATCTTTAAGGATTTACTATAATTTAGATAAGGAAGAAGGAGAGGTATAAAGCCCTATTTATAGAGTTTCTTATACTTCTAGCTATAAGGACCTCTTAGGAAAGATCTCTTTAGTTAAGGAGTTATCTCTTATATAGTAGAATTTATAGTACCTTATTAGAAGGTTAACCTTTTAGGTCAAAGAGTTATTTTATATAGTAGCTTTTATAATACCTTATTAGAAAGTTAATCTTTTAGGTTAAGAAGTTATCTTATATAATAGCTTTTATAGTACCTTACTAGAAGGTTTAGCGAGGGTATTACTATAAGAGCCTTAGTAGCTTATTTAGCTCTAATATAATTAGCCCTAGTATAGTATATATCTAACTTTATAATATTTAGAGGGTTTACTTCTAAGTAGGAATATATAGGGTTCCTATATTATTTTCCTTAACTAGCAGAGGGTATAGGTTAAAATACCTGTATAGTATTTCCCGAATTATACCTATAAACTAGGTTGATTTATTATAGTCTTTTTGCGAAGGGGCTATGGCATAACTGTAAGCCTAATAGTATATTATATATAAACTAATAGTAATATTAAGAGGTAGGATTAAGAGACATAAGCTATCATAGAGGTATTTATAACTAAAATATAGGTTAACTAGGGGTAATTTCTACTCGCTACCTAGCTAGCCCTCTAAAATAGAATTAGTAATATAACTAGATTCTTACTATTCTTCTTAGAATGTAAATATTATATTAACCCTATATTATTTATAAATAAGATACTATAAGGTACCCCCTCTAGAGATATAATAGCTACCCTCTTACTAAATAGGTTATAAAAAGTAGTAGGGTTTATTTGAATAAGTATTATAATAGCTTAATAATATAATAAAAAAATATAAACTAATATAAGATACCTTTAGAAAAGTATTAAGTATGTAATAAAGTCTAGCTCTTAATAGCTAATTGAAAGAGCCTTAAGGCTAATAAGAAGCTATTATAATGATACTATAAGTATATATTAATAAGAGTCTTAAGCTTATATATTATTAAATTAAAGATACATAGTAATATTTATTCTAAGTTCTATATTAACCTCCTCTGGAGGGTATTAGAGGACCCCCTGCCTACCTAGGTATATATAGACCCCTATCTACGACAAATTATAGCTAATAATAATAAGTTTAAGTAGTATATAGAGGAGATATATATAGCGTGGTAGAAAGTAGTCAGGTAAGGGTAGAGGTATAAGATCCTAATTAAATAGAAAGGGTATATAGAGCCTACTTAGGAGCCTATAGAGGCTATAATAAATACTATTATAGTAAATAAGTATAAGGCTTTATATAGAGGAGTTATAAATAATAATAGCGACCTAGTATATACCTAGAGGTAGCCTAGCTAAGAGGGGGGATAATATTATAAGTTATACCTAGGTTAAACCTACTTAAATTTCTATTTAGGTTTACTACCTTAAAAGAGCTACTCAAAGCCTACCTACTAGTCCCCTATAAAATAGTAAAATCTCTATTAGAGAGAAAAACTTTCCCTTTTCCTCTTCAGCTTAAATAAATAGTATTATAGTAACCTCTTATTAAATAGACCTAGGTCTAAACCCTTATAATTACCTTTCCTATAGTAAATAAAGCCTGTACAGTAAATTCCCTAAAGTTAAAGTTCCTTCCTACATAATAATACGCCTTATAAAGGTATAGATATTGAACTTAAAGTAGTAAATATCGTAGTAGTAGCATAGAGAGTAATAGTTATACCGTATTATAGCTATAGCTAGAGCCTAATTATAAATAGGTAGCTAGGAGTATTAGCTATATAGGAACGTTTTAAAGTAGCGGGGGCGCTAGTATATATAGCTTAATATATTATAGCTCTATAGGTAGTTAACTAGGTATAAATAGGTAAAGGTAAGTAATTATAAGAGAGGTAGCTTAGCTGATAAAAGTAGTAATTTAATAAAGCCTCTATGGAAATAGTAATATAAACTACTTAGCTATTTTAATATTAGTATGAATATAAAAAATTTAAAACCTGTTAAAAAGATAATAAGTATCTAGGGGGTACTAACTTATATAGACTAGGGCTAGGAGCCCTCTCGCGCATATAATAAAGGGCTATAAATATACTAGAAGAGAGTATTATATAAGAGAAAGTCGGTATAGTAGAGTCTATAGTAGTAGTAGTATTAAGTATAGTTATTTATAAATATATAGTAATATATCATATTCTTATTATAAACTTAGTAGCGCTATATTTATAATAGGGCGGCAGATGTTTAGCGGTAGGACTAGCCTAGCAAAAGGGTCTTAATTAATAGCTATTATAAAAGGTCCTATAGTATATATTAGCGTGAGAAGCATTAGAGTTAGTGGTGCTAGTGTTATTTATTCCTTATAGGATCGCTTAAAGTCGTAAAGAACTCTATTGGTGTGCGTATCTTAGCAGTAGTACGGTTAAGCGCTAGTAATAATATATTAGTATAAATAAGTCCCGTAAAAAAGAAGGAGACAGCTTATTTACCTATCATAATCTATTCGCTATTATATAGTTAACTATATTAGCCTTAAGAATTAAAGTAACTATAGTTATACTACTAGATATTATAGGAATAAGTAGTGATATCTTAGGTTAATTAGGTTAAGATTCTAACTAGGAGGCTCTATATATAGGCGCGCGGGAGCAGTCTATATATATAGCTAGGCGGTAACTAGCGGCAGTATATAGGATATAGCTATAGTATAGTAATACTAGTTTTCTTATTCAATTGAGTTAGCTAACGCCTTTATTATACTATTATTGATAATACTATCTCTATACTAAAGTGGTTTATATAGCCTCTAGCTACTATATAGTAATTTTACTTACTTAAGTATAATAAACCTTCTAACTCTACGCCTTCTAATAATATATATAGCCCTTAGTTATATAATTATAACTCTCCTAACTATAGCTATACTTATATATACCTATAGCCTTATAATCTTTAACTTTATATTTTAATAACAATATAGGTTTTAATTATTTGAGTACTAATAGACTACTAAACTATTAACTTATTCTGTTATATACTACCTATATTACTATTAAATACTACCTCTATTACTACTTCGTTCCGCTAGTATAATATCTATAGAAGTTATTACTATCTTCATAGCTATATTATTATTAGTAACGGTCTCTCTATATTAAGTTCGGAGTTACGCTATAGCCCCTTTATACAAAGACTATAATAAATTTACCTAGTTCGCAGGTATAATTTAGGAAATATTATATAGGTAATTTAACTTATACCCTCTACTAGTTAAGTAAATAATATAGGAACCCTATATATTACTACTTAGAAGCAAACCCTTATATAAAGTTAGACGCGCGCTATACTAGGGCTAATTATATTAGGGCTAAACGGGCTACTAAGGCTCTTATAGCCTAGAAAAGCTACTACGCGAGATAACTCCTTAACCTAAAAGGTCGACCTTCTAGTAAGGTAAAAGCTACTATATAAGATAACTCCCTAACCTACCTTCTAATAAGGTATTAGAAACGCTACTATATAAGAGATAACTCCTTAACTAAAGAGGTCTTTCCTAAGAGGTTCTTATAGCTAGAAGTATAAGAAGCTCTATAAGCAGGGCCTTATACCTCTCCCTCTTCCTTATCCTTATCTAACCTATAATAAATCCTTAACTATGTTAGCACTACACCCCGTATTTAATAGCGGCGCGGGTAGTGCGCGAGAGGATAAGTCGATAGTTTCGTAGTTTAAATAATTAAAAACCACGTTATTATTAATATAACGTTAAAGATTATAAGGCTATAGGCACGTATACGTGCGGCTATAGGTAGGAGAGTTATGATTATATAACTAAAGGCTATATATTATTAGGAGGCGTGGAGTTAGAAGTCTATTATACTTGAGTAGGTAAAATCACTATATAGTAGCTAGAGGCCACGGTCTCTCTATATTAAAGTAGTTAATATAAGCTATACGTATTAATATTCCCCTAATAGGCTGCCTCTACCTTAATAATATAGAGGACCTATTTGAAGAAATGCTACTCTATATAGTATATAAGAATCTACAAAAGTTTCTTTATTAAGTTTATTTATTTATTTTAAATATACTTATAATTATAAGTCTTAAGTCTCTCTATAGGAGTATTACGAAGAGCCCCTTAAGGGCTATATTAATAATACACTCTGTATGTATAATAAAGTAATAAATAATAGAGCGGGTTTAATTAATTATACTAATATTAAACTCTCTAGTAATCCCTTATATATAATTAAAGAGTATACTTTATATAAGGTTAATATAGTTATATATCAGGCTTAGTACTAATATAGTTAAGGATTTATTATAGGTTATAAGTATACTTAATATTTTATAAGTAAGAAAGAGGGAGAGATATAAAGCCCTTATTAGTTTTATAATCCTAGTATTAAAGAGAGGGGAGGTTAGGCATAGTATTAAAGTAGTTAAATTAATCATATTAAAGTTATTACCAGAGGGGTAGCTAGCGAGGTAGGAATAATATAGGAAGCTAATCAGGTAGGTTATATAATAAGTTATATGACTACTCGTTAGGTCCTAATTATTCTAACCTAAGCTATAGATCTAAAGTTAGACCTAGCTTATTAGGCGAGTAGAAGTCCTACTTACTAGGTAGGTAGGTAAATATTCCTATACTAGTAGTTTTTCTTTTGTACTAGTAATTACTTAATAAGCTTATTTAATTATATAAATTATATAATAAGTTATAAGCTATTATTCGCTTCTTAATAAAGCAAAAAATTAGCTAGGTTTAGCTATAAATGTATTATTCTATAAATAACTATTATTATACTAATCCTTTTATTATTTATATTACTTATCCTTCTATATAAATCGTTAATTCGTTCCTATTAACTAGGCAGTATAATACCCTATTAAGCGTTATCTTTATTAATATATTAGTAAGGTTATTTTTACTATTAAACTATTAGATCTCAAATACCTTATAGCGCTTATATAACTAATAGAGGACTATAATATTAATTATAGACCTCTTTTCCTTTATAGTACTGAGTTTACCTAGATATTTATATAGTAAGTATAAGTTAATATATATTATTATAGAGATACAGTTAATAATACCTAGCTTAGTAGTAACTTATTTAAGAGTTAAAGTAGTAATAAAAGGGAGCTTAGCGCTAGTAACTATGGTATAGCTCTCTAAGACTAATACGCTATAGGTAACTTATTTATACTTAGTAGAGCTATAATAGATAATATTACTATTAATTATAAAGGTTATATTATTCGTTATTTTATTAGTAAGTATAATAATATAATCTAATTATAACATAAGGTCTTGATTGTTAGTAAATAATCTATTTATAAATATAGATTAAGTTTAGAGTTATGCTATAGCCCCTTTGCAAAAAGACAAGAATTAATTCACTTAGTTTATAGGTATAATTCGGGAACTACTATATAAGTACTTTAACTTATACCTTCTACTAGTTAATGAAAATTATATAGGAACCCTATATATCCCTATTATTTATAAGTAAACCCTCTAAGTATTACTATATAAATTCGGATACGCGCTATACTAGGGCTAATTATATTAGAGCTAAACGGGCTACTAAGGCTCTTATAGCCTAGAAACGCCCTTACTAAACCTTCTAATAAGGTAAAAGCTACTATCTAAGATACCTCCTTAACCTAAAAGGTTAACCTTCTAATAAGGTATTATAAATACTATTATATAAGAAATTGCTCCTTAACTAAAGAGGTCTTTCTTAGGAGGTTCTTATAGCTAGAAGTATAGGAAGCTCTATAAGTAAGGCTTAATACTTCTCTCTCTTCCTCTTCTTTATCCCTATAACTTATAATAAATCCTTAAAGATATTAATACTAAACCCTATATATAAGAACGCTAAGCTTATATAAGGTATACCTTTTAATAAAATAAATATAAAAGAGATTACCAGAGAGTTTAATATTAATATAATTAATAAAACACGCTCCTTTATTAACTACTCTATTATATATAGAGAGTATATTATTAGTATAGCCCTTAAGAGGGCCCTCCTTGATACCCCTAGAGGGGATATTTATAATTATATTATAGCTAAGTAAGTAGAATTAGTAGTAAAAGCTAAATAGGTTATTATATACCCTATAGAGTAGCCCTTCTTTAAGCAGGTCCTCCGTACTATTAAGGCAGAGGTAGCCTAGGCGGCCCAGGCCTATTAGGGCTTAAACGTTAGTGAGTATAGCTTGCGCTAACTAATAGAGAGAGCGTTGCTAATAATAGCATAGCTCCTACGAAGGCATTAGCTAACCCGATCGAATAAGAGGACCAGCGGATAAAGCGGTAATAGAGGCGGTATTAGTAGCATAAGTAGTGCGCAAGTAGTGCGCAAGTAGTGCGCAAGAGGATAAGATAATTATTTTATAATCTATTAAATAATTAAAGACTATATTATTATTAATATAAAGTTAAAGATCGTGAGGCGATCTAGTAAAGTATAGCTATAGTTAGGAGAACTATAATTACGTGACCTAAGGCTATATATTACTAGGAGGCGCAGAGTTAGAAGGTCTATTATACTTAAGTAGGTAAAATCACTATGCAGTGGCTAGAGGCCAGGGCTATTATATATAGTAAGGGTATTTATAACTGTATTTTTAGAGTATTCCTTTTATAAGTTCGCTGTTATAATATTAATTACCTTAGCTCGACTAGTAATATTAGGGGAGGGGCTAGGGATATTATTAGCCCTTACATATATACTAAATATAAGTAGGGTAAATATAAGGCTATTTAAGTTAGTAGTATTATTAATAGACTTAATTACTATTAAGAGGGTAAGAGAAAGCTTAATATAGGGAGGGGACTTTCTACTAAGTAATAATATAAATATAGCATAGGGGATTATAATACCTCTCTATTTTATTAATATAGTAGTAAGCTTTAATAGAGATAACTTTAATTATTACTACTACTAGGGAGCGCTAGCGATAGCTAGCTCTAAGGAGAATCCTTCCGTTAGCACGGTTATACTATATATAGAATAAGTCTAATTAGTAGTACTATATACTCTATTCTCTATATTTTAATATTCTAAGACTAATTATAGCTTTAAGATATATATAAGGGCTTATTATCTACTTAAGGAAGTAATTTTTTATTAGGCTTTATAATATAGTTAATTACTAGATACTAGGTATTTGTGAGGTTATAGCCTAAAAGGCCAGGCTAGGGAAGGAAGGAGTAGCAGTAATATAGGGGTCTATTGTTATTAAGAAGGCAAGTTAGCCCTTCTAGCTACTTATGCGCGCAGCGCCCCTTTTTAGGGCTTAGCTAACTAATATAGTTAAACCTTAGTAGAAGCTAGCGCTAGTTTAGCACTAGCTTAGCGCTATATTCCTAATCCCTTATAATTACCCCCCCTCTAGAGGGCTTAGTCTCTAAGTCTATTAATATATAAAACTCCTATTTATATAAGGATTTGAACCCTCTATAGCACCTATAATTAGTTATTTCTAGGCCTTTAGGTTTTTTACCTAGTTACTATAGCTTTACTAGAGGCCCCCTAGGTACTTAGTAGCTCTATTATTATCTTCTATATAGCTTTAGGTCTTTTACTTATATATTAGTAAGCTAGGCTAGCTTCTATATAGCCTTAGGTCTTATACCTATATGCTATTAGCTTCGCTAGAGGCACCCTAGGCACTTCGCAATCTATTGTCTTCTATATAGCTTTAGGTCTTATACCTATATAGTAGTAGCTAGCTTTTTCTATATAGCCTTAGGTCTTATACCTATATGCTATTAGCTTCTGCCTAGCTTTAGGTCTTTTACCTATATATTAGTAGGCTTTGCTTACTAATCCCTAAGGGCTTAGTAGTAGTAATCTATTTATCCTCTAATAAATATAGCTTAAAAACGCTATCCTTCCTAATCTATATACCTCTTATAATAGGTATACTTATAATCTTACTTATTAGTAATATAATTAGTATTAAGTATAATACCTATATAGCTTTAATACTTATATAGGGATTACCTAAGCCTACTAAGGGCTTAGTAACCTACTAGTAGCTATAGTATTAATTAGTAGGGTAGCCCTTCTTATAACACTCTTTATATTATAAATTAGCCTAGTAGTTAGCCTTATAATAGCCTAGCTTACTATACTTCAGGTAGGCGCTACTCGGGGTATTAGGGCTATTATAATTAAAACAAGCCTTCTTTAGGGCTGGCTTAGTAATAGCTGCTCGTGCTAGTAGCGCTAAGGGCTCTATAAGTCCTTTATAGCTATACTACTCTAGGTATATATCCTATAGCTACTCTATAGTAATAGCTATAGTATATAGCTATTATATATCAAACTTCTAGTATTTAAAGCCCTATTAAAGCTAGAGTAAAAGCTAAAAGTAAAAGGTAAAGGCTTAAGCCTAAGACTCTTTAAAATCTAGGGTCTTAAAGGCTTAGTAGATTACTAACTACTTAGTAAAGGACTAGAGAGGCTATTAGCTAGGTTCTTATTAAAAACTATTAAAGAAGCTATATAATTAGTATTCTTATAGTCTAGGGTTAATATAATCTTAGTAAATAAATATAGAAAAGTTAGCTTATTTTAGATTAGCAAGGCTAGTATAATAGTAGTATTACTATATTTATAGCCTAGTAATTACTCTTATAAGTACCTAATAGATCTTCTATAGATTAGAGGCTCTAAGCTAGAAGGTACTACTATTTTCTATTACTATTAGCTAATTATAGGATATTATCTTTAGTAAGGGTTTTATAAGGGTATATTTGAAGGGATTTATATACATAAGCCTAGGTCTTAGAGACTAGTATAAGGTATATAGATAGGGCCTAAATAAGCATATTATTCTAATTAGCTTAGCACTAAATAGTTATAATAAGTTTAGTAATAAGAGCTATATTAGGGCGTATAGTTATTATTATCCCTAACCCTGGAGGGGTCTTAAAAGCAGAATTTTCACTTAACTTATTAGGTATAGAGGCGCTAGTAATACCTTAGTAGCCTAATCTTATACTACTACTTATTCTAGAGCTAGCTACCTATTAATTAGGCAAAACCTGCCTAATTATGAGGTTATAGCCTAAAAGGCTAGGCTAGGGAAGAAAGGAGTAGTAGTAATATAGGGGTCTATTATTATTAAGAAGGCAAGTTAGCCCTTCTAGCTACTTATGCGCGCAGCGCCCCTTTTTAGGGCTCGGCTGACTAATGCGGTTAAACCTCGGCAGAGGCTGGCGCTGGTTTAGCGCCGGCTCGGCGCTGTAATCCTAATCCCTTACACTAATAGGATATTAACTATAACATCTAGTATTTAATATAAGTAAATAGTATAGTAATCTCCTTATATAGTAGTCTCCTTTTAATATATAATATATTATATACCTGTTCCTCTTATTAGAGGTATATATACTAACATAGGTAATAAAACATAGAAGGTAAGTATATTATAAGCTATACTAAGTAGTAGCTATTTATTTTTATAGCTTATATATTACTTAAAATCTATAGGTATCTTATGAAGAAGATAAGTAAGTAGGTTCTAGAAAGCTTAAAAGTAATCCTTAGTAATAAGGGCCTTATATTATATTCCAAGGTTTTATCTACTAAGTCTAGTTATAGCTAACTCCATTTAATAGTAATAAGAGTATAAGTATACTAATAAGTACTTATTATATATTCAAAGAAATAGATCTTTTATTAGGGTTTATAAGAGGTATAATTACTAGATAAGTACATAGTATAATAAACTCTTTATATAATACTCTCCTCTTAATATATAGTTTTTTATATACCTCTTGCTCTTATTAGAGCTATATATACTAAGAGATATAATAAAAGATAGAAAGTAAATATATTATAAGCTATACTAAGGAGTAGCTATTTACTTTTATAATTTATATACCACTTAAAATTTATAAGTACCTTATAAAGAAGATAAGTAACGAGGTCTTATGAAGCTTAAAGGTAATCCTTAATAATTACCCTATATTATATTTTAAAGGTTTATCTACTAAGTCTAGTTATAGCTAACTCTATCTAACCTTTATTAAGGCGTAATTATACTAGTAAGTACCCGTTCCTACTAGCTACTAGCTAGAGCCCTACTATATATATAGGGGCTACTAATAAGAGCTAATAAGAGCAGTATAAACTAGAAAGTACTATATAGACCTATATTTATCTAGGCTTAGAGGCCTCTAGCCACTATATAGTGATCTTACCTACTTAAGCATAATAGACCATCTAACTCCGCGCCTCCTAATAATATATAGCCTTCGGTCACGTGATTATGACTCTCCTAACTATAGCTATACTTATATATAACTATAGCCTCACGATCTTTAACTTTATATCAATAATAATACAGTTTTTAATTATTTAAACTACGAAACTATCGACTTATCCTCTTATATACTACGCGCGCTACTATTAAATACCGCCTCTATTACTTCTTTATCTACTAGTAGTCCTCTTATTTAATTGGGTTAGCTAACGCCTTCGCAGCTATACTGTTATTAGCAACGCTCTCTCTATCAGTTAGCATAAGCTATGCTTACTAATATTTAAGCCCTAATAGGCCTAGGCTGCCTCTACCTTAATAGTATAGAGGACCTACTTGAAAAAGAGCTACTCTATAGGGTATAATAACCCGCTTAGCTTCTACTACTAAGTCTACTTACTTAGCTATAATATTATTACGCATTATAGGGTCCCTTAGAGGGATATTAAGGTAAGCCCTCTTAAGACCTATATTAATAATATACTCTCTATATATAGTAGAGTAGTTAATAAAGGAGTAGGGTTTATAAGTTATATTAATATTAAACTCTCTAGTAATCCCTTATATATTATTTATATCAAAGGGTATACCCTACTTAAGCTTAGTATATTTATATATAAGGCCTAGTATTAATATAAATAAGGATTTATTATAAGTTATAGGGATAAGGATAAGGAAGAGGGAGAGGTATAAAGCCCTACTTATAGTAAAGCCTCTTATACTTCTAGCAATAAGAACCTCTTAGGAAAGATCTCTTTAGTTAAGGAGTTATCTCTAATATAATAGTATTTATAGTACCTTACTAGAAGGTTAACCTTTTGGGTTAAGGAGCTATCTTATATAGTAGCGTTTATCTTGCTAAAAGGTAGGTTAAGGATTTATCTCGTATAGTAGCTTTGCTACAAGAGCCTTAGTAGGCCGTTTAGCTCTAATATAATTAGCCCTAGTGCGGCGCGTATCTAACTTTATATAATAATATTTATAGGGTTTACTTCTAAGTAGGAACGTATAGGGGTCTTATATTATTTTCCTTAACTAGTAGAGGGTATAGGTTAAAATACTTATATAGTATTTCCTAAATTATACTTACGAACTAGGTAAATTTATTATAATCCTTTTGCAAAGGGGCTGCGGCGTAATTCTGAACTTAATCTAAACTTAGAACGAATAAGCTTAATTCTTTAAAAGACTAATTAGATTCGAGCTTCTAATATATAGGGGTTTAATAGTAATAAGAGTTTTGTTTTTCTTAGGCAGGCCTAGCTTCCTACAAGGTAAAGATTAACCTTCCTAATAGAAGATATTAATTTAGTATTATTTTTAAAAGCTTCTATTATAGAATTTAATTTGATTTCTATAGTCGTACGATTAGGCAATCCTTACTAGATCTAAATCTAGTATAAGTAGAGGATGTCTTAGATAATCTTTATAAAGAGATTAGAGAGGAAGTAAGTAGTATTAAATCTAATAGTAGTATTAAGAATATATAGGGTTATTCTATTCTTGAAGTAGATAATACTATGCATAGTCTTACATTTAAATAAATAATTATTCTAAAAGGAGAATTTAAACCTCTAAGGGGCTCCTATATTTAATTAGTAATAGTAGTAGTTCTTAGTTAACTACTTAATTACTATTATATAGATAGGGTATTTAGTATACTAGAAGAGGGTACCTAACTTAGTACTAGAGAGGTAGCTAAATTATTAACAGAGGTATTATAGCTTAGTATCTATTAAATAGTTACTTTAAGTAAAAGTCTCCTCTTTATTAAAAACAGCTAGGTATAGCCCTATTTATATATAACTAGTGTAATAATATTTCCTTAGAAATAAGTAGTTATAGAGTTATTAAAGGAAATACCTATTTAATTTATACTACTGAAGTAGAGGAAAAGGGGTATTAGGGAGTATTATATAGAGGACTATTTACTAAAAATAGTCTTAGTTGTAATAATACTAAATAAATCCTTATAGGGGCTATCTCTAAAGTATACTCTTAGTTAGTTAGTATTTACTCTATTAATTACTATTAAAGGATAAATCTATTATTGGGTAACAAGCTATTATTAGCTAGTAGTAGAGACTCTAGTAGCGCTTAAATCCGGTATAATATCCTAAAAGACTTTCTTAAAGTACTTATTATTAAGTGTAAATAACTAGGATAAGGTAGAGGCTTTAAATAGGATAGGCTAGATAAGTAGGAGAGTAAGCTTAGGATTAATAGCCAGGTTAATACCTATAATTATATAGAAATAAGCCTAATTTAGTAGTGAATTAATTAATTAATTACTATTTATTATAAATATAATATTAGAAGTAAGTATAATAAACTCATAGGGGGAGGAGGGGGAGGATTAGTCCTATTAGTAATCCTAAAGGTACTACTAAACCTCGCTATTAGCAGTAATATTATTTACTAGGGCTTCTTAGTCTATATTATTACTTTAAAAGTTAATAAGAAGGTATTAAATTCTTCTTTAGTAATATTTTAATAGTACTTAAATTTAAACTTATTAGACTCTTAGGTTTATTTATTATTATTATACTTCTAGGATTATTATTTAAGCTTATAATAAATGTAGTATCTTCTTATATTATTATAATCGTTACTATAAGGCTAGTAACATAGAGGTTGACCTCATTAATGTAGCTAGTTCTATTAAAATATATTATTATTATTATAGTTTTAGTAGAAGTTATAGTAATTATTACTTTAGAATTACTAATTAATATATATTATTTTGTACTCTTTTAAATCTTCTGAAGATATTAGTAATATAATAAGGCTTTAGTCTATTTAAGATATAATACTCATAGTGAAATATTAGAAATTATAGAGGTTTTATAAGTTAATAGGTTACTTATAAAGAGTAAGTTTATACTTTTAAACACCCTAGTACGTACTTCAAATCTTATAATAAAGGGGGCTTTTATTAGTATTGAACTCCTTATTAAGAGTAGGGGTTAGTAATAGAGAGGGTTTTGAATAAGATCTTATGGTTCTTAGTAATAGATTTATTAGGGTTTTTATATACAAGATTAAATAGTATAGTTTTATCTTATAAATCCTTATTAATAATATAGAATTTCTCTATTTTAAAGTACTCCTTTCTTTATATAACTATTCTAAGATATAGTAATAAGGAATATCTAGTAGTAATATATTAAAGATAATACTCTTAGATATCTCCTTTTAATATGAGAAAACGCTTTTATATACTACTATAGCGAGATATTAGCTTTAATATAATATTACTTAAGAATAATGAGTTTTAAGTTTAATATATTTATCTTATTACTATTATATTTAAAGTTATTATTACTATAAAACTTAATAAGACTCTTAAGCTAGTATAATAAAGAGGTCCTATTTAATAGGAGTTAGGCTTATTAGTTTTATGCTATTAATTTTATAAAGTTAAAACTTTAAATATCATTTCTAGTACTTTAAAATAAAAAGGGTTAAGTAGTCTCGATTAGAGGGGAATAAGGGGCCTAATATATAGCGTATATAGAAGTAGTAGAGGGCTTTTAGTATTATATCGAAGTAATAATAATAGCAAAGAGAGGGGTTTAATTATCTTACATAATCTTAGTAAAGAAGTTATAGTCTTAATTATACGTCTTAATAGTTATTAGATTTTATAATCTAACTAAATTAAAGTTATTATTACTCTATAAATAGAAGTTAGATTATTAAATAGTACTACCGATATTATCTTTAATTTAATTACTATTATAAAGAGTAAAATAAATATATTATTAGTAATAAGAACTTTCTAAAGTATTTTAGTAGTTTAGGAGTTTATATAATTAAGGATCTTAATAATATCCTAAAAATCTAACTTAAAGTTAGCTTATAATTAGTAACTTTATATATAAAACTTAAGGTACTTACTAGTATAGTAAGTAATATAGCTAGTACTCTTAGCTAAATTAGTCTCTTTAGGGTTAAATATTCTAACTTAGCTATATATATTATAATTAATAATAGCTTTAAAGCTACTGGGGATTAAGAATACTAATTAGTATTAAAAAAGAGAGGAAGGAGAAGGGGTAAGAGAGAATTAAGTATTAATATTATTAGCGATTAGAAAGGAGGAATAGAGCTATATTTAGAAGTTATATTTAGAAGTTATATAAGATAATTAAGCTAATATTTATATCTTAATTATAAGTATTATCTCTAAGATATAGTTTTAAGGAGTTAGTTTATATATAAAGTGACTTAAGGAGTTAATTTATATATTATTTAATTTTCTTCTTATTAATAGCTTAGTTCCTTCTCTTATATTATATTCTTATATTACTTATTCCTCTAAAAAGAGGACCTTTTAGAAGAGATTACTTACTTTCTTTAAGAGTGGAGCTATTTAAGAGGGATTACTTACTCACTTGACTTACTTCCTTTAGGAGGGCTTCCCTAAGGAGGGAACCTTCTTAGTAAAGGGATTACGTAGAGGGGAAGGTTCGGAGGATTACTTAAAGGGCTTCTCTAAAACGGGGAGGGTTTAAAATACTTACTTACTTGCCTTACTAGATCTTATTAACCCTAAAGAGGGGAAACCCTGAGGAGGGAATCTCTAATTATTGATTGTTTATAAAGGGTTTTAAGGTAGTAGAAGTAGTAGATTTAGTAGGAGATAAGAAGGGGAGAATTTAAGAGTTAAAATAATATAATGAATTAATCTAAGTAGTTTTTATAGAAGACTTAGTATATACCTTTTTATTCTAGGAAAATAGGTACTATTATGTAAGCTAACTAAAGTAGATCTATTAGGCCTTTACTAGTAGTAGAATAGTTATTAATAAAAAGCTTTCTGAATACTTATTATAACTTAGATATAATAGATATAATAGTTTTAAGTAGGGTATAGGTAAGAGTAAAGGAGTAAGTAGTAGAGAGGGTAAAGTTAAGAAGATGAGGTTATAAAGTTATAAAGTTATAAGTAGTAAGGTTATAAGGAAGGTAGGAGGGGTTATTTAGGTAGAGGAGGTAGGAGGAGGAAGGGGGGGGAGATAACTTAAAGTTAGAAGGTTAACTTTTAGTTACTATGAATAAACTTAATTTAGTAATTACTATAAAGGTTAAACCTATAATCCTTATAAACCATATTTTATATAAGTATTTAAGGCTTATTATATTTAAAACTTCTAGTATTTAAAGCTATAAATAATTTATAAATAATACAAATATTATATTATTATTATAATTCAAATAGGCAGTTAAGATTAAGGTAATTTACTTTAGTAAGTAATTAAAGCTTACTACTACTCTCTTATAGTAAGGAATTAGAGCTTATTACTATTATTTTAAGTTATTACTATTAGTAATCTAAATAGAGAGTTAGAAGTAATAGATTTAAGTATTAAAGAGGGGGTTAAAAGGCGAAAAGTAATAAGACTAATATGAATATTCTAAGGTGTTAAATATACTAAATTTATTATAAAGACTTATAAGAGTTAAAATTAGTAAAATAAATAGCTAATATAAAGTAGAAAGAGGAGAAATTAATAGAGGGCTTTAGATAATTATATGAGTAATAGAAAGTATCAAAAGATAGTAGAAATAAGGAGAAAATAGTAAGTTTATTAATATAATTAAAAATTATTAACTATTTGAATAGAATAAGCTATAGTTATTATTAATAATAAGGGATCTAAAACTTTACCTATAGTATATTATAATACCTTTTGAGGTCCTAAGTTAGAAGTAGAGGCTAAGCTATTAGTAACTAAACCTAAAATCTCTATTAATATAATAGTTGTATATAAGAGGAGGCTTAGGATTATTAAGTAATGAATATTATCTCTTCAGTTTATTTATTCTTATTAATCTATAGTTATAATATAATAGTAAAGTTAACTACTAATTAGGATTAGTTTTACAATACTAGTATTAAAGAGAGGGGGGGTTTAGTATAGTATTAGAATAGTTAAATTAATATAATAAAAGATTATCATTAAAAGGTAGCTAGCGAGGTAAGAATAATATAGGAAGCTAATAAGGTAGGTTATATAAGGTTTTATATAACTACTCGCTAGGTCCTAGTTATTCTAACCCGGGCGATAGATCTAAAACTAGATCTAGCCTACTAGGCGAGTAGGAGTCCTACCTACTAGGTAGGTGGGCGAATATTCCTATAATAGTATTTATATTTCAAGAAGAATAATAAGAATTTAGTCATATTATTAACTTTATTCTAGAGGGCTAGCTAAGGACCTAGTAGTAACTACTCCTAATTATTCCATATTTAAATTATAAACGCCTAAAGAATAGATTATATCTCCTAGGTCTACCTCATAGTACTACTATTAGTCTATAGGTAGTATATTATACTTAGTAGCCTATTTTTCTAATAGGGTGGTAAAATTTAGCCTGGAAGTAACTTACTTAATTAAACCTATAGTTACTAATAATATTATATAAGAACTTATAGAATTAAGGGAAATAGTTATGAAACTAGTAGGTATAAGCTTCTACTGCAATAGTTTATATTTTCTTTAGTATTACTAATTTATCTAACCTATTTACTATAATATATTAAGTTCGGAATTACGCCGCAGCCCCTTTATAGAAAGATTATGATAAATTTACCTAGTTTATAGGTATAATTCGGGAAATACTATATAAGTATTTTAACCTATAACCTCTACTAGTTAAGGAAAATAATATAGGAACCCTATATATTCCTACTACTTATAAGTAAACCCTTTAAATATTACTATATAAAGTTAGATACGCGCTATACAAGGGTTATGTTACGGGCTACGCCACTGCTGGCGTCTGGGTGGTGCTGCAGACCCTAAGAATTCTGCCCTTAATAACTGCTCTCGCTTAACGTTCGCCCTATATCTACTTTTCTATTATATAGGGAACTTCCTAGAAAACTTCCCTTCCTTAGCTTAGATTACTATAATTAAGGCACCCCTAAGTTAAATAAACCCTAGGCTAGCCCCTTATATATCTAAGCTCTCTTTCTCTACGTCTGCCTTACTAGTTATATAGCGTAATAGATAGCAGGTAGAAAATAGAACCTACTATACCTATAGTAGCTAGTCTAGAAGTACTATTAATAAGTAAGGAAGTATTTAAAGCAATTTATATAATAATTAATAAGCTTAGCGACTAACTTAATAGCCTAATAACTATATAGCAGCCTAATAATAAGCTAACTATAGAGCTCTAGCGAGATATAGCAGGTAGCTATACCCTAGCGTTACTAATACTAACCCTATAGCTAGAGACTACCTAGGAAGCAGGTAGCGCTTAGCGATCGAAACCCCTTCCTAACCCCCCTAAGTTTAGAGGAAATTATAATAAGTATGCTATATAGGCATTATAGATATATAATAAAGTTAGGATAGACTAGGACTTCTACCTAGGTAATTAGGAGGCTTAGTATCTTATTAACTCCTGCCTAGAACCTAAAGTATAGCTAGTAGTTATAGCCTTCTATAGCTTAAGGTATAGTAATAACTTATTTAAGCCGGATGCCTTCTTAATATACCTAGACTATACCTATAGTAACCCTAATATTATAAGTAAGGCTCTCAGAAGACTCTTAGAGCTTTAAATAAAGTATAACGAAGCCTTCGCCTTATTCCTACCCCGCTTCGAATATGCTATTATAGAAGTAAGTAGCATAATATAGCTAGATAGCATCTAGATCGACTACCTATATAGGGTACTATCTTATAAGCTCCTTAACTATTTAATTAACTACTAAACCCCCTATAAGTATACTAAATATATTAGCCTTATATAAGATATTATACAGAAGCTAGAGGGATTATATTATATTCCTAACGTTTTATACTAGCTTATAACTTTTAGATTAAGAGTATTACCCGCTAGAGTAGATATAGATAGGGATATTAGGATAACGGGGTTAGTATATACCTCGCGCGAGGGTATAAGCGAAGGTTCTAGTAAAGAAACGCGCTACTATTTTAAGTATAACTAGATTAATTACTTATAAAGGGATTACTAGAAGACTAAGAAGTTAAAAGATAGTCCTCGAGTAATAAAAGCTATTAAGGAAATAATATATTTAGACTTAGGAGAAGTTAAAAGTAAAGAAGACCCTTCTAACTTAGGAAATAAATAACCCTAGTATAAAATTAGGTATTAGGGATAATAGAAGAAGAGCGGGCTAGTTAGGAATAGTTCTAGTTAGAACGTAGTATAAGCAGGCCTTTTATAATATTAGTAGTTAGAGTTAATAAAGGTACTCCTACTAACGCTTTAATAGACTATAGATATAATATCTATATAATAGTAGACTACTAGTATGCCTGCTGCCTCTATTTCCTATATATTAACTACTAAGTATAATAATTACAAGGCTTTGCTAATACCTTAGCTTAAGCTATAGCAAAAGGCGTAGCTATATTATACCTTAAGATTAGAGGCTATATATAGTAACTCTTTACTTATATAATAAAAGGACTAAATATTAACCTCTTCTTAGGGAAGCTATAAATAGAATAAAACTATATTATTTATAATATAGTAGAGAAGTAGGTATATTATAAGAAGGTAGGGATTATTATTACCCTTTAAGGATAGGAAGAACCCTAGAGAGTAAGGGAGATCTAGGAAGCTTACTAACTTAATACCGCCTTATTTATAGCAATCTACTAGAGGGTTAGTAGGAGTTAGCTATCTAGGTTAGAAGTAGGAATATAAGTAATAAGCCTAAGAGATATTAGAAAAGCGCTCGAGGTAAAGAAACTAGAAGACTATTTAGAGAAACTACTATAATATATTTATAATGAATTCATAGAGCTTTTTAAGCTAGCTAAGCTATACCCTCTACCCCTAAGTTATCCTAGTATAGATTATAAAATCCACCTTAAGTATAATACCTCTAGCTAAGAGGCGCCCTTACCCTAGGGACCCCTCTATAATATATTAAGAGAAGATTTATTAATATTAAAAAAGATACTTATAGACCTGCTTAATAAGGGCTTTATTTAAGTAAGCAAGTCTCTTGCTAGCGTGCTTATACTTTTTATTAGGAAGCCTAGTAGAGGATTGCAGTTTTATTATAACTACTAAGCGTTAAATATAATTATAAAGCGAGACTACTACTACCTACTTCTAATCTAAGAGACCTTCTAGAGGGTTAGTTTAGCGAAGTAGTATATTAAACTAGATATAATAGCAGCCTTCTATAAGATTTATATAGCAAAAGGGTACTAGGAAAAGACCGCCTTTTGCACGCGATATAGGCTCTTCGAGTAGCTAGTCTATCTATTTAGATTGAGTAGAGCCCCTATAACGTTCTAATAATATATTAATAGCATGCTCTAGGAGTTCTTTAATAACTTTATAATAGTATATATTAATAATATATTAATCTATAGCAGTAGCTCCCGAGCAGACTATAAGTAGAAGGTGCATAAGGTTCTCTAAGCCCTCTAAGAGGCTAGTCTTAACCTTAACCTAGCGAAGTATAAGTTCTCTATAAAAATAGTAAAGTATATGGGATTTATCCTAAAGGTAAGCGCGGGTATTACTTATAATATAGAGAAAGTATAGGTAATTATTAAATAGGAAGCGCTTATTTTAGTAAAAGGATTATAAAGTTTCCTAGGGTTTACTAACTACTATTAAATATTTATATTAGAATACTCAGGGGTTATAGAGCCCTTTACCCTCCTAATAAAGAAGGGAGCGCTATTTATCTAAAGTAATGAATAAAAAGACGTATTCTAAGCGCTCAAATACTACTTCTAAACTATACTAATATTATGCTATTTTAACCTATAAGCCCTAACTACTATTAAGATAGACTGCTTAGGGTTCGCTTTAAGGGGGGTGCTAACTTAAGAAGATATATAAGGATAGCACTATCCTATCGCTTTCTACTTATAGAAGCTAACCCCTGCCTAATATAACTACCTAATCTATAATAAGGAGCTATTAGTAGTAATTACTTATTTAAATATATAGGATGCTAAGTTAAGAAGCTACCCTAGGTTTAAGGTCCTTACTAACTATAAGGGCTTTAAATACTTTATGCAAAAGCAATATTTAATAGAATACTAAAGTTGCTAGGCGGAGTAGTTATCGAGGTATAATTTCTACTTAGAATATCAACTTAGTTACTTAGTAGCTATACCTAATATACTCTTATGCTATAAATAGGATGCCTCGAAAGGATAGGAGGATAAACGAGAGAAAGGGAGGGTAATATATATAATCCCTAACTCCGCCCTAGGTAAGGTAAAGAGGATAGTAATAATTAAAGCCCTTGTTATCATAGTATTCGAAGATCTAGCCCTTTAATATATATAGAACGAAGCATAAGCAGAAGATAACTAGTACTAAGAGGCTTATTCTATAGTAAAAAGGGGCAACTAAAGCTTCCCTCCCTAGCTAGGCTTAAAACTATAAATTACTAAGTATAGTATTAATACCCTTAGCTAATTAAAATTTAGAGACTAGATCTAGGTGCTAGGATTAATGGATAAAAACCACCCTCGGAACGTACTTTAAATATAGTTAATTTAGAAGTACTATGACTTAGTAATAATAAGCTACCCTAGTTAGAATAATACCCTAGCTATCCTAGCCTAGTAATACTTCTAGCTGGGGTAGTCCTCTATAATCTGCTAGTTTATAAGAAACTATAATAGCTATAAGCATAGAACGATTTAGTAATAAGCGAAACGCAGGCTTCTTTAACTCTTACTAGTAGTAGAATAGCTATATTGCGATCTCGCTATAGATTTTATTATAAACCTCCTATATATAGTAAAAATAGGGTTGAGATACCTCTAGGTAATAGTTAATAGGCTCTCTAAGATAATAACCCTAGAAGGGATACCTTTAATAGATATAGAAATATATATAGAACGCTTTATAAACTACTATTACTAATTCTATAGTATACTAAAGTTAATTATTAGTAATAGGAGTAGTAATTAGATAAGTTAGTTCTAGTAATAGTTCTATGTGCTTATAAAGATTAAATAATATTTAAGTACTACCTTTTACCTATAGATAGATAGAGTAATAGAATATTTTAATTAAGAGATCTAAGCAGTCCTATAGATAATAGTTAACTTCGCCTAGGATAATTAGGAGGTTTACTTACCCTCCGTTTAACTAGCAATTAATAGCTATAATATAGCTATAATAGGAGTAAGCTTATTCTTCTTTACCTATAGATACTATATCAACCTAGTATTAGTAGTATAGCCCGCGCTAGAGCTATCGACCTTATGCGAGTTAGCTACTAATAAGTTTATTAGTAAACTGAAGTTAACTATAGTATTAGCCTAAGTAGCTATCACTATAGCCTAATAGATAATAGAATAATTAGCAAATAGTAAAAAGATACTAGTAGAATACTATGAAGTAGGCGATAAGGTCTAGCTATTATTAGCTAACTTCTATATAGAGAGACCCTATAAGAAGTTAGATTAGCTATACCTAAAGTATAAAGTAACTAGGGTAATCTTACTAATTATAGTTAAGTTAAATATTCTAGGCAAGGTCTATAACTAATTTTATATTAGCCTGCTATACTATACTATAAATAACCCCCTCCTAGGCCAAGAAGTCGATAATCCCTAACTACCCCTGATTTTTAAAGATAAAGAGGATAAATAAGAAGTTAAGTCTATTCTAGCTGCGCGCTAGAAGCGCGTAGGTAATGGTAGGTATTATAAGTTATTAGTCAAATAGATAGGGTATAGTTAGCCTACCTAGGAGCCCCTATAATTATTCTAAAATAGCTAGGCAGTAGATAAGTATAAAGAAAAGTATAGCCTAATAAATAAGAATAATAATAACCCCTTGTATACTATACTATAAGCTAAGTAGTAATTAATAAGCAGGGGTAAGATAGAGGGATAGTAGCTAGGTAATTTATAATTAGAGGAGTAGGTAGAAATAGGAGACTTTATTATAATATAAGGCTATAATAGAGAGGCAGAATAAGACCTAGATAGGCCTTAAGTAGGCAGAAGGCAGGCGGATAGCGAGCGAGTAGAAATTATAGACCTAGGAAGATAACCCCTCACTCCTCCTGCTCTTTATAAGTAATAGTAGTAATATTAATAAGTTAAAAAAAAGGGGTTAGATTATTAGGAATAGGAGAAAGGTAGGAATAAGATAAATCTTGCGAAGGACCTTAGCTATATCTAGGTAAGCCTAGGCGAGGTAGTATAGCTATGCTTTATTAAGCTTAACTAGGAGGGAAAGCAAGGTAGTAATAATAATAGAAGTACTTAGGATAGGAGTAGCTAGGGAACTAGTAGAGGGTATAGGGGAGGTATCTAACTTAATAGCAGCCTTAGTAGCATGCTTTATAGTAATATAAGTATAGACCTCGTAGTTCTAGATAGAAGTAGCATAAAGGAGCTCTGCATAAGCCTCGATCTATATAGAGAGCTATAACTATTAGTAATAACCCTAAAATATAGGAATAGCAGAGTCTTGCTAAGGTCCTCTTATTAAGGCTGTATTAAGTAAGGTAATCCTAGCTAAGAGAAGCAAACTCCTCTTTGTCACAGTCTTCCTACTAGCCTGGGGCTATAGTAGGGGTCGCTAAGACTGCGAGTAAAACAAGGAAAAGAGCAATATAAGTGTGAATAATAATAAATAGGGTAATAGGTAATTATAGATATATCGTAATATATTCTATAATAGCTAAGCCTTCTAAGCTTATTCGCTAGAAGTCTCCTACTTAAAGGATAGGTATTAAGCCTAACCGTAGTTATATAGAATACTATATAATAGCTAACTATATCACTAAAAGGCGTATAATATATACCCCCTTTTTAAAAAGTAATCGTTCTAATTACTATCTCTATTAATCTAGGATATATATACTTAATATTCCCTTCTCTCCCTCTTTATATCCTAATCGCTAGAAATTACTATAATATTATTAATTAGGCGTCGCGCTAGTAGAGGAGTATATTAAACTTAGATATCTACTAGCGCTTAGTAGCGCTATTATTACTAGTATTACTAGGTGCGAGTTACTTATTGCTAGTATGCTAGAGACCCTTGATTATAGTATAGAGGTTTGCAATCTCAGCGCGAAGGCTTATGATCTCCTTAGTCTTAATTATATTAATAGCTATGCGAATCTTATTAGTAACTACTTACTTAGATATGCTATTATTCTTAAGTTTAGCGAGATGCTTGCTAATAATATTAATATTAATAATATCTATATTAGCTATATTAGTCTCTATAGTATCGAGGCGAGGAAGGATTTCCTATTGGATACTATTAATAATAGTATTAATATTACCCTTAGCCTTATTAGCAAGGTCCTTTGTATTTTTAGCATCCTTATGGGCTAATAGGTCTATAGTAGTAATATTACTAATATTAATAAGCAGGGCGATAGAAAGGAGGTTGATATAGTTTATTATAATAAGGTTACTAGTAATAATTCTATTAGTATAACTATAGGCGTTGCAAAAGTATATAGCGAGGACCTAGGTATAACTAGGGAGAAGCTTGCTATAAGCATTATTATTAATATATATATTATATACTTACTTAAGAGTATCTTAGATATATCTAATATAGAGGTTAGAAGATATATTCTCAGAAGGCTTAATATTATTAAGGATTTTCTCGATCTCCTTAATAAGGATAGCATCGGGGTAGTATAGAAAGGCGTTATTAATACGAGCTTTTGCCTTATCGATCTGCTAGCGCTAGGCTATAGGGCTAGGGCGGCTCTTCTTAGGAGTCTTGCGAGGAGTAGTAGCTACGGTTTTAGCTAGGGTAGGCTCCTTGATATTAGTAGTAATACTAGTAATAACATAGACTAGCTTAGTAGCCTAGGTATTATTATTCTAATTATTATTAGTATTATTATCGATAACCTCCTCGCGTTAGGTCTTAGTATCTATAGTGAAGAAGTTCTTCTTAGCTGCTTATTTGCCCTTCTTATAGTCCTTATAGGACTTCTTCTTCTTAGTAGCAGACTTACGAGTCTTAATTAGAGTACTAAGGTTAATACTATAGTTACTAACTTAGTTATTACTACCTTAGTTATTACTATCTTAGTATGGGGAGATAGGGTTAAGCACCTCGTTATTCTAGGGGTTAGCACCCTCGTCTTAGCTACTACTATTATTAGATAGGTAAGAGGATAGGACCTCGTAGTTATTAGCAACTTCCTTGCCTTTAGAAGCTATTATTGCAGTAGTATTAATTAAGCTAGCGTTCGGGAGGCTATATTTAGCAGGTTAGGATAATATTATTACTTATTATAGGAGGTCTATTAGGTAATAATTAGCATATAGGAGAGAAATAAATAAATAAAAAGTATAGGTATACCTAAATAAAAGTAGGTAGGTATAGTAAATAAAAAGGAAGGTATAGAAGGAAAGGAAAAGAATTTTTATAATAAGGGTTAGTAAGGAAGGCGTATAAAAGTTAGTACCTTCTGCTCCTTCCTATTTATTTTAATATAAGATAGAGAGATCGAGGGAAGAGTAGTTAATAGCAAAAAATAGTAATAATAAAGGGAAAATTTATAATCCTAATATTAATTTAGGGTATATATATTTATCCTATTAAAAGGATAGGAAAACTATTTAGTTATATATAAGATATATACCTTCTTATAGCTCTTTTAGTATCCTAGTTAAGGGGGAATTTAGTATTATACTTATTAATAAGATCGTTTATATTAAATAATAGGGAGTCTCTTTATTCCTAGGTATCGTCTTTTGCTATAAAGCCTTTCTATTAGACGAGGTATTTAATAGTAGGTTTATAACTCCTCTATAAGACTCTTCGTTTAATAATATAGTTAAGTTCCTACTCCTTATTATTATTAACCTTAATAGGCTTTAGTAGTAGAGTCTTATAGTTAAATAGGTCTTCTCCCTAGGCTAGCTTATATAGCTAGGCTATAGAGAGGATTAGGTAAACCTGCTAGTGCTTAGGAATATCTACCTCATAAGCGAGAGGACTAATAATATATTTAATTTATAAGGGTCCTATCCGCCTAGAGGTCTATTTGCTATTATATTATCCTAGCAAGTAGAATCCTTTACTAAGTTATATCTAGACTTCATCCCCTTTATTAAAAGTTATATTAGTATAGTAGTTATTATATCTCTCCTTATATAAGGCGTTCGCTATATTAATAAGTAGTAATACCTCTTTCTAATATATCTCCCTAAGGATAGTAAGGCTCTTAGTCGGGGTGCTTATTTATATAACTATATTGAGGATACTTTATAGCTTAAATCTAAGTATAACCTCGTTTAGTAATCGTCTAATTATAGCAGATAGGGAGTTATTAAGATTATACTATAGGGCAGGTAGTATATTAATCTACGGGATATTAGGGGATTTAGATATATAGAACTATATTACGATCTTAGCAGTCTAGTTTATTCTTTTACTCTACCTATCTATCTAGGGGTAGTATGCTATTAAGAGGAGGAGCCTGATATTAAGGGCGTTAAATATTATATACTATACTATAGAGATAAACTTAGGATCCTAGTTACTAATAATATAATATGGAATTCCCTAGTCTAAGAGGAAAAATACGCAGAATAGGACTATTACCTATTCTTTTGCTCTATAGGTTAAATATCCTATGAGAAGGATTATCTTTTTTAAGAATTTATATATTACTATTACTAATATATCTAACTCTAGGAAACCTAGCAGGACGTAGGGACTTCTATAGGATAGCACCTTAGGCATATTAGTAACGAAGTCTATAGTAACGGTATAATAAGGGATATCTATAACGGGGATGGGTTATAGCTATCCTAGTAGCCTTTAGTAGTTAATTTAGTTCTCTTTATACTAGTTATAGTAAGCGATATATCGTTATATAAGCGACTTCTTATTATAAAACTAAAAAGTTAATATTTCTACTATTATACGGTCCGCGCTAAAGTAGTATTTTTTATTATAACTAAGGCGGAGAATCGCAGGTATTAACTTATATAGAATATAGAGTCTCTAGGTGCTATCCGTAGCTATATAAAGGATAAGCCCTTCTAGCGATAGACTCTAAGGAGTTATTTAGCAGCGTTTTAGAGCTCTTCTAGTAGCTCTAGCGCTATTTTCCTTAGTAGTAGCGTTAAATAGTAACTACTACTTGCCCGGTTCCTTTTGCTAGGATCGGAGTTATTTAAGAATTTTGCTATACCTCGTGTTATTAGTATAATTATCTATAATCTTAGCGATAAAGTCCTCTGAAATACTTATAGTTATCTCCCCTATTGCTCTATAGGCTTATAACTTCTCAGCTAACTAGTTAACTATACTTATAAATCCTATGTTATTATTATTATTATTACTATAGGTTATTTCTATGAGAACGTTGCTATCCTTAAACCTATTAGCTCGTCCTGAGGCTATAAGTAATAATAGGTGCGAGAGGGTGTTAGGGATAACGTTAAGCTTCCCTAGTATATAGGTAATATTAAGGTTAAATTACAATAGGTAGTTCGCAGCGCTTGCAAGCTATAGGTTAGCCTTATTAAAGTCTATAGTTTATAGCGAGGTATATATAAGAATTCCCTTTATAGCTATATAATCTATGAGAATTTATATAGGGTGCTTATTCAATTATACGAGCTTATAGAGCTTCTTTATAGCCTATACTACTACTACTACCTCTACTTCTATAGCAAAGTATCGCTTTTCTAAGGGTAATATAACTTTAGATAGAAAAAGTACTAGTTAGATATAGATTTATATAATATCTTTGCTAGGTATATTAGTACTATTCTATAAGATACCTAGTTAGAATACTATAAGCCTAAAGCTACTTTTATAGGTATTAACCTTAAAAAATATAGGCTTATTTAGGTTATAGTAGTATCTTATAACCTAGTTATAGAGATTCTCCTAGAGGGCGTTCTACGCCTCTTGCTCGCTTAGTATTAGCTCGAATAACACCTTTTAGACCCTCTTTATTCGAATTGCTTTTAATAGACCGTTAAGAAGCATATTTTTATTATAGAGTTTCGCAATAAGATAGGTCTTTCTATCCTATAATAGCATTATAATAATATTATACTAGGGTATATCGCGTTATAGCTATTTAGCTATTCCGAGGTATCTCTCGATATTATAGAGAGTTTTTAGGAAGCGGAGGTTCTTAAAGGCTGCGATCCTATCCTCTATTTATTTAATACTATTAGTATTTACTATATAGCTAAGGAGTCTTACTTTAGGAAACCCTATAAAGGACTTCTTAGGTCTAATATAAAGGTAGTTATTCTCAAAGAGCTTAAGAATAATATTAATATACTAGAGATAGTCCTCGTTATTATTACTAAAAATCATAATATCGTTAATATATACTCGAGCAAAGTACTAGTAGTTATATAGGAGGCGGTCTATGAAATGCTAGGCATAGGCTAGCGAGTTCTTAAATCCTATGAGGATAATATTAGAAACCTCGATACTACGGGGACTTATTACTACTATCTTATTATAATATCTTAAGTAGATTAGCAGTTAGTAGAAGAACCTAGTAGTATTAAATATTATTATATATTTCTTCCCTCTAAGGGTATCTATTATATTATCTTAGTTAGGAAGCGGGTATATATCCGGGATAGTGATTTAGTTAAGAGGGCGAAGGTTGATAATAACCCTGCTTTTTTTTATACTATTAACTACTTGCTATATAACAAAGAGCGGATAGACGACTAGGATTAGCCTATTACCCTATACTATCTTACTATTAGTATATATCTTACTATAGATATTCTTAATAACTTCGAGGTCTTTAGCGCTAAGGGGGTAAGGCTTTACTATAGCCTTCTAGTTTTACTACTTTTTAACGAGCTTAATATATATATATTAGTCGTCCGGTATAGGTATAATCCCCTTATTATAATAGACGTCTTAGTTATCGAGGATTTCCTTAAGTCTACTAGTAAAAACTATATCCTAATTATAGACCTCGACTCTATCCTTGCTCTATATAACTAGGATATCTTTTAGCTTAGATATTCTATAAGATAGGATATTATCTACTTAATAAGGCAGTCCTAGGCTAGATTTAGCAGGCAGGGTTATAAACTATATACTAGCTGCTATATTACTCATAGCCTTATTGAATTTAGATTGCGAGAACTAGTGCGAGTTTAATTCTCCTCCTATAAGGGTAACGATATCTACATAGTTAACGAGGTTAGTAGTCTCCTCTACTTCTATTAGAATAATATAGCCTAGCTGCTATCCTCTTAGGATTATTATTAGCTTATTTATTATATTTCGCATAAGGACGAGCTTAGGGTTATCTACTATAATTATTATATTAACTATGCCTATATAACTAGATTGAAACTACTAAGTATTAGAGCCTTGCTAGCTTAACTTAGGGAGGTTAATAAAGCTAGTTATAACGAATGCATCGCTCTGCGGGGGAATAACTATAGTATAGGTATTATTAACTCGTCTAGTTACTAGGTGCTATCTCCTAAACTAAACTAGATACTATATTCTATATACTAAGCGGAATTTAACTATACCCTTATTAGAGTCTATAACTAGCTTATAATCTTTATAGAATAGTGTTCCTAGTAGAAGATTCGCTCTGAGGGTATTTATAACTCTAGGTATAATAATAACGTAGCTATAGATCTCCACGTTACTAATAATACCTAGGATATAGAAGTCGAATATTACCTGCTCTATTATATAAAAGGTTAAGTCTATTGCATTTATCTTCTATAGTTCTATCGTTTAAAACATAGGATTTTGCATAAAGCATAACACCTAATTCCTATTAACTAGAGTTATTGAGGCGCCTATATCGATATAGACTTCCTCTAGGCTAGCTATATTATTACTTTTTATATTAAGGCGGAGATATATCTATTTAGCTAGTATTATTCGTTTTACTAGTTTTACCTAGGTATTAATAATTTAGTTTTTCTTAAGTAATACCTACGCGTTATTTACTAGGGGAATTGTAATAAGACCTGCGAAATTCACTATATTATTAATATAATATATAGCAGAGTCTAGAACCGAAGTAGTTAGGGAGATTGCTAGCAGGCTTCTTGCTATAACTACGACGTCTATCGTCTAGCTTGCTATTTCCTCTTTATATAGTTGCTCTGATAGGGCAGCTGAATTATAGGGGATTTCCTATACGTTTAGTAGGATATAGCTGCTATTAACGAGGTCGTTAATATTACAGTTATTATTATAATCCTCCTATATATAATAGGCGTTTAAGTCCGTCTAGCCTGGTCTATTATATTTTACATAATATTAAAAACCCGGGTTTCTCCGTAGCTAGTTCTATAGGTAGCAATCTTTCTAGTTTTAATAGTTATTAGAGCGCTAGAAGCGTTGCTAAGGTTAATAATGTTATTAGGGTTGCGGATTATTATAATTATCCCGTTAGAAGTCTTAGTTATTCTATTATCCCTTATTACTATTCTATATTATATTATTAGATTCTTCTGATATATAGTTAATACTAATTAGCGCCTGGAGTCTGCGCTAAACTACCTTATATTTTTTCTCAGCTATATTAAGGTAATCCTCGAGAGTATTACTAGTAGTTAGTTCGTTTAGGAATTACTAAAGCTCTAGGTTAATTATATTATAGAAGATTATTAATAGCTAACTAATTATAGATATTAGTCCTATCTATGCTCTGCTATATTTGAAATAGTTTTAGGTAAAGTTATAAATATCTCTATCTCCCTTAAGGTCTTCTATAGTAAACCTATATATAGCGATCTATTAGATAGACTCCTATTAGGTTAGTATAAAACGTCTCCTAATAG
>JAOQIF010000950.1:0-18845 GCA_026260285.1 Colletotrichum sansevieriae
AGAGGTGAATCCCTCCTAGAAACTCCCTCTTTTAGATAGCAACGATGAATACTATTACTTCTTTTACTATTACTATTATTACCCCTGCTTATATAACGATTACATAACCTACCGACTAACACTATTATTATTACCTATAGACTAACCGCCTACTAACTTACTACTAGACTTATTACTAGAGTTACTATCTAACTCGCTACTAGAGCTACTACTTACCTTGCTATCTAACTTATTACTAGAGCTACTATTAGAGATAGTAATAATAACCCTAGCCTTTTTAGCCTTCCTAGCCTTCTTTGCTAAATTATTACTATCCTCTTAGCTATATTTAGTAGGAGTATAGAGGTATAAGGCGCAGGAGATAGAGCGAGTACTAGTAATAGTAATAAAGTAGAAGGGAATATTATTAGAGGTATACTTAAGGAGATTATCTTATAGTAACTTACTAAATTTAGAGAAGGAGTTAATACTATACTTATAAGAGCGCTTAGGGACTAGCTTTATTAAAGGGTTATTAACTAGACGATCGATCTTATTATAGAGGTATATAGCAGGACTATTATTATAAATATATAGTAGCTAGGCGGCGTTTAAGTACTAAAGTATATTAATATTATTATAAAGGGTACTAACTTAGAACTAATTATTAATAGGATATAATTAGCAAGGGAGTAGTAAGTAATAGCTTATATAAACTAAGATATTAAGGGTGAGATACTTATAGATAGAAGCGAGCTCCTAGAGTTAGAGCTGCTCTATATTATAGCTATTACTACTAGTAGTAGGATTATAGATAAGCTTAGTAATATGCTTCTATATTACTAAATAGTTACTAAGAGAAGCGAGTATATAATATTAATAAAGAGGGGTTAAGATACCCTTATATTCCTAAATTTAGATTTAGTAGAATATATTCTAGGTCGTCTAGGCTACGCCCTAAAGCACCTAGGGGACCTACTAGGTATTAGTATATAGTAATAAGGCAGCGAATAGGCAGAGACTTATAGCAGCATACTTCTTCTTATTAAAGTTATAATAGATATACTCCTATATATACTCGCTATATATATAGCGAAAGTTAATAACGTCTTAATATATCTTATAAAAATAGCTAAGATAAGGATAGCTACTATTAGTATTACTAGTAAGGTTACTAGAGAGGATTTCAGGATTATATAGATATTTAGCAAGTATCGCACCTATATATATAATATAAGATATTATAGAGAATAATTAGCGAGACGATAGAGAAAGAGATAAATTAGAAAAAGAAGAGGAAAGAAAATTAATAATTATAGCAAAAGCTCGCTAAATAGATAATAAAGAAAATAATAGAGGCTGCTAAGTTAAAAAAGGATACTAAAGAGGGAAAATTTCAGCTAGGTTAGAGACCTTAAAAAGAAAACGCCCTTTTATAATTAGTATTACTAGGTAATAAAGCTAAATAATTACTAACTATATACTAATAATTAGTTATATAACTATTAGCAACTAATTAAAAAATAATAGTAATACTTAAAATTTAAAAATATATAAAGCGCTAGAAAATAAAATATATTATTTATTACAGCAGCCTAAATCTAGCATAGGAAGGAGTAATAGCAAATAATATAATAAAGACGCTAAATTATCACCCTATAGTTAGCAATATAGAGCTATATTACCCTACTAATATACCTTAGGGACTAAGGCTTTAGAAGGGGGGGTAATTATAAGGAATATTAGCAAGTATAGGATATAGAGCTATGCTATTAGCAAAACGTTAATAAGTTAGGGGCGGATAAATATACCTTAGAGAAAACTCTATAAGCTATAGACTTAGAAGGTTAAGCAATAATCTAATATAATAACAGATATCTACGTTTCAATATTCTAGCCTTTCCTAGTTTAGGCCTTTAGCTATACTCTTACAGAATATTTAATAAGTAATTCGACTAAAGGGGGGCAATAAGTATAAAGAAGGTGCACCCTTATTAGCGTTAATAATAGCAGAAAACGAGCAACTTCGTGCTGAGATTAATGCTTTTTTAGCAATGCTAGATATTGAAGTTATTAATACTAAAAATCCGTAGCAAGAGATAGTTAATAGGCTTAATAATCTTAACTTAGATCGCGAGGCTAGTAGTCGCACTGCGCGCGCTGCGGAGGAAGCAGAATAGTTAGAAATTAATAATAATAGCGATTTTAATAGGGAAAATTAGGATCTAGAGTAAAAGAGGGTAGAAGAGTTCGAATATAATATCAAATTAATAATATATTATTACGCTAGGTAGTTATAGTAATATAGCAAAAATTCGACGTTTTTTTGTAGTAGTAGGGGTAGTAAAATCGACTGCTTATAAAGCGTATAGGTAGAGGGGTAGTTAGAGGCGTGTGGGGCGGGGGCCTGCCGGCAGCCGAGATTATCCGTAGATAGGCTAATTGGGCCGCACTGTGATTAAAAGTGGGGATGTATGAATACTTTTGGCCGCGTCCTCCGTACAAGCTATTCACGTCCCGTCCCTTGGGTGCGTCATTCGTGGCTGTCGACTGTCAAGCCACAGTTGACCATGCCCCATAATTTCAAATGTGGCAGTGCAATTGCCCCTCCATCCATCGATTCAACCCCGCAGTCGGCCGTCTGTAAGAAGATTGAGGCACGCGTCTACCGTCGTTGATTCTTTGCTTGACATCTTTGCAAGCAATCTTTCTCTTCTTGCCCCGGCCCTTTCCAAACGTAATGGCCGACAATGCAGAGTCCTCAGGCGAGCCTCAAGGCCGCCACGTAGTCTACTGCGGTGGTGAGTTACGGGCGCATCCCAAGACAAGTCTCGGCGCGAATTCTGATCTGCTCGAACCCCACGTCTAGTCTGCACTCTTCCCCCCGAGGTACGCTCCGAAACGGTCGCCTTCCTCCAAGCTGTCGACATGCTCACCCAGGGTTCTCGGATATAGTACTGCGAATACGGAGGCACCGTGAAAAAGTGCCAGGACTGGCTGGAGAAGAACCAGCCCGAGATGTACGCGAAGCTCTGGTCTCCCGGTAAGCACCCCGCATCCTCGACATTCAATGCACGGCGATGCTCACATTTGGTGCCACAGAGGCTCTCGAGGCAGCTACCGCAGCTTTGTCCGTCGATGCTCAGAAGCGTGCTGCCAAGGACGCCCAGAAGAAGGCTGCCAAGGCTGAGGCTGCTGAGGCGAAGCACGCCGACAAGATTGCGAGGAGCACCGTCATAATCAAGAGAATCGAGCGCAATAAGAGGAAGTTTGTCACATCTGTGTCTGGTCTCGAGCACTTTGGCCTGGAGAACAAGAAGATAGCCAAGGAGTTTGGGAAGAAGTTCGCTACGGGCTCTTCCGTTACCAAGACCCCAAGCGGTGGCGAGGAGATTGTCGTACAGGGCGATGTCAGCGATGAGATTGAGGAGTTTTTGTTGGAGAAGTACAAGGAGATACCCGAGGATAACATTGAACTGGTAGAGGACAAGAAGAAGAAGGCGAGCTCGTAGTGAAGCGGCACCTAGCGAGTGCGTTATGCTTCAATTGACAACCTAATTGTGCACGATGTTCATATCTCACATTCGTTATTCCGGTAAACCATAAACCTGATTGATGCCAGTAGGAGTCCCAACATACGCCCCGCGAATTTTCCCAACGCTGATGAAACAAACCAAGATTACTTCCGTTGCGTACAAAGCGTTTTCTATCCTCTCTTCCGCAGCACCCTTGTGGAACCAGTTGTAGATGCTGATGCCGTTTTGGGGACAGCTGGTTTCCTCGTCGTGGCGGCTCCAACGCCTTTTCTGATGGTTCCCATCACAGTTCGTTTAGTTTTTGCAGGGGGCGCAGAAGCAGTATTCTTCTTCACGACCGTCCCTGTACTGCCCTCACTTGATTCGCTGACCCGTTTGCCTGTCTTAGTAGCAGGCCGCGGGGGTGCTTTAGTTGCGGTGGTTGTGTTGGCACGCTTTGTCCTAGTAGTTGCAGGAGCTGACGAGGTGACAGGTGCAGAGGCATTCGAGCTGTTCGTGGACGAAGCTAAGCCACGAGAAGGACCTGCGCGGCTGGAATTCTTTGCTTTCTCAACCATGCTGGATAGCGCTGACCGAGCACTGTTGTGCTGCTTGACAGGGGACGTCTGCGGGCGCCCAAACTGAGCCTTTGACGGCGATGAAGGCGGTCGTTCACGAACAACAGATCTTGTGTTAGATGAAGTGGGTGACAGGATCTGAGACGAACTCAGTGTAGGTGGTGGTGCTGCACGATGCTTCTTCTTTGGGTTCACAATCTGTTCATTCTCCTTGTCTCCGCCAGCCATAGCATCACTACGACGCAGAGTTAGTTCAGTTTTATGAGACCGGCGAGAGGAATGAAACGAACCTCAATCGCTTCGTAGATCGTCCTGGCGGCGCAAGCTTGTGTGGGTTCGTCCGTGGTGGGAAGTCCTTTTCAGGCACTGGCGGCGGCCGCGACGCGGCCTCAAGGCGCCTCTGCTGCTCGGTGGCCTTAGCTAGCAGGTCGGCCATAGTTATCTTGAGCATCGATCTGGGGACGCGATTAACGCGCATCTGGATGCGGGATCGAAGAGTTTGGGCCTGTTGGTGGTATTGCGCGCGCAGTTTCCTGGCGCGATCGGTGACTGTTCGATGGTTAAGAGACGCGTCTTCCTAGCGCAGAAAAGAAGCACACTCACTCTCGAGTTGCAGGTTGTCGATGATGGCCTGCTTTTGTTCCAAAGTGATTCCGATCCTTTGCCTCTTGCTAGGGCTGCTGCTCAGCATTGGAGGTGTGCCTGTCTTGGTGGGCACCGTCTGTCTCTGCGTCGCTAGTTCGTCCATGTCGTCGGAAGACCTTTTTTTTGTACGTGTGGGAGCCATGATTCTGTCGTGGTCGTTCTGAGAGGGTGAGGAATTTGGTGGTTGACGAGAAACAATGCGTCAAGTCGCGACAAAAGCGTGCGGGATGTCGAAGTTAAGAATGACAAACTAGAAGCTCCTTTGTGAGTGGCTAGCGCCAGAGAGAGTAAACAAACCAGCATTGGTAGCAACTTACGTAAGGCGGCCAGGACCAGCTGTACCCGCAAGAGGGAATAGACCCCTGTATTGTGTAGCCTGTGCAATTTGCGGTACCCTGTGAGAAAGCAACATACATCCCCCAGCTCGAGAGAAATAGAGTAACGGTGACTTCTGGATTTCAAGGCACCTCAGTGGTGAACTTCCGGATCACCGGATGAGTAACTCGAGATCATTCAATCTCTCTTGACTAAAGTCTGGGAGACTATCGGGTATACTTCAGCGATTTGTCTACGGGGAATCATCGAACTCGCACAAGCTGTATTACCCATTTAGGTGCCTTTTCGATGGGGCTGCCAGCAAAGTCCCGCTACCTGCATTCGCGCCTACCCGAAACCAGTTTCTAGGTATCTACTACACAGACGCAACCAGCGTCACCAGGCTGAACTGCCTTACGACAGAAGCTCTCCCACCCTTACACCAAGCTCGTCCACAGCCATTTGCACCTCCTCAGTTCAGCAACCTCCCCATTCTCACTAAGCCCCATCACAAGACGTCGCCTGCGATACCGTCGGTTACCACAACTACTTTTACCATACCGAAGATACAGCATATTGGTTTGATCGCCGACGCTCCGTGACAACCGTCAAAATGGTTCTCGAAGCGGTGATGGTCGTTGTCGACAATAGCGAAAGCAGTCGTAACGGCGATTACCAGCCCACAAGATTCGACGCCCAAGCCGATGCCGTCAATGTTGTCTTCCAAACAATCACCAACGGCAACCCTGAGTCCTCAGTCGGTCTGATGAGTATGGGTGGCAAGGGCCCCGAGGTGTTGGTTACTCTCACGACAGATCAGGGCAAGATTCTTGACGGCCTGCATCGCACGAAGACCAAGATCAAAGGCTCATCACACCTTGCCACGGGTATCCAAGTCGCCGGCGTAAGTTGTCCTTAGGTTCCTTGTCTCTACCGTCCTTCGTCATCCTTAGCCAGTCCCACTGACATTGCCCTTCTCAGTTGGCTCTCAAGCACCGTCAGAACAAGTCCCAACGACAACGGATAATCGTCTTCGTCTGCTCGCCCATCGAAGAAGAGGAGAAGAAGCTGGTGCAGCTGGCGAAGAAGATGAAGAAGGGCAATGTCTCGGTCGACTTCGTCCTGTTCGGCGATCTGGACGACGATGATACGCAGAAGAAGCTCCAGGCATTCAACGAGAGCGTCAAGGGTGGTGAGGGCTCTCACCTGGTGGTGATCCCTCCCAGCAGCAAGCTTCTCAGCGACCAGCTTATTTCGAGTCCGATTCTCCTCGGCGAGGCCGCTGGCGGCAGTGGTGGCGGTGGCATGGAGAGCGGAGACGGCACCTATGGCGAATTCGACTTCGACCCGGCTATGGACCCGGAGCTTGCTCTTGCCCTGCGCATGAGTATGGAGGATGAAAAGGCGAGACAAGAGAAGAAGGCGCGCGAGGAGGCCGAGGCGTCGGGCAAGGGATCACTCGAAGACATCAAGGAGGAAGGCGAGAACGCACCTCTCCTCAATAAGGATAGAGGCGAGTCAAGCAAGAAGGGTGACAAGAACGATGACGACAGAATGGACACCTCGTAGTCGGTAACAATCTCTCTTGATTGATGATTCGTTTGCATGATCACTACTGAGTATGTAGAATAGAACATTGGCTTGGTCCTAGAGGCGTACTGCTCAATAGAAAGGCCCTGGTACTCCTGCAAACGCCGCTACGTTGAAATCCCATCCTAGTGAAGTTCCCGGCAAGCCGCAACCCTTCGAACCTAATCGGTTTGGCCACCCACAACCAGAACCTAACGATTGTTGATTTCCCTGATGTATGAAAGGAGTTTTCGCTCAAATATCTCGCACCGGATGGGCATTTCGAGCTGATAGAAGGGATTCTTCATGACGTAGTCGCTGTATAGGTCGTATATCCGCCGTAGGATCACGTCGATATTGGTCTGAGTAGTGTCGGTGAAAAGCAAGAACTTGGTGCCCGTCATCGTATTGAAACACTGCAATCGGAAGTTCTCGGTCTCCATGACCTCCAACCCTGATGGCGGTTCCGGACGACTCGGGATGCCTCCCGCCGCCGCCGTTGCGGCTGCTATCGCGACCTGCTGGTTCTTCAGGGGGTGAAGCCTCGCGGTGATGGCATGGACACTGTGTGCGCGACTGAGCTTCGGATGAAGAAAGGGGTGGCTCTCATCTCGAAGCTCACTCACCCGTGAAACGTGCCTGCTAGCACCAGGTAATCATTTGTGCTCAACTGATTGAGGCCGCCGTCGTGGAGGGTGCGATTGTATATCAAACCCCCGGCCTTATTGATGACGATGAGCGCAAAGACGGTCCTAGGTTGAGTTTTAGTAAATGGGCAACGACTCAAAAGCGATGCAGATGGGAGACACGCACATGGCTTCCGGTCAGATGAGCTCACAGCTGACAACTCCTCGGTTGAATTCAGGTTTCAAATCTCGTTTCTTGTCATTGACGTTTCGGTGATTTCTCACTCATCCATGGCCCGTCCCGATTGATACTCCAACTGGCCTAAGGCTCGGCTGGGGATGCCATACTGTGGACGGGAGTCGGGTGTGCCGTGCTGGGCCCTCTGAGCCGCCGATCTTCCTAACCAGCAGGTACCCCTTCGCGGTCGGTGCTTGCACTAGTCCCGACAACTGGTGGACCATCTCAAGGCAAGAAAGGCACTAAGGGGTTGGCTTCTCAAACTTCGATTTGTACTATCAGCCTCACCAACAACCGTACTCGATTCAAATTCCCAACCCACCGCCGCTACCTGTCGCTTCCGCGCCGGCGCCGAGTTACCTACGTCTCCAGGATCGCGGCCCGAGAACACCTTACAGCGCACCGACACAACACGAAAGCGCACCCGAGTGCGCATTCCACGAGCTGTCATAAAACCGCAAAAACCTGCAATCTCTCTTCTCTTACCACAAATAACCATGTCGCATCACGCTCCCACTTCGCGACCCAAGCCCCCGCCGCCCGGCAGCGAAGAAGCTTCGACTGTCCTCAACCTCGGCGAGTTCCAGAACGTCGACACTCTTACCCTTTCCGAAGCTTCGCTGGTCATCAATGCGCTGGTGGCCAAGCGGAAGATGGACCGCAAAAACATCAACGAGACTGAGTGAGCAACCGTGCAACCCCCACCCTTCGCCCGCTGTCACGCGCTCGACTGCTTTCCTAGCACGCGCGACAGTGGCGACGCGACTATCCTTCGATTGCTGACTAGCCGTTCTTTTCTCAGGATGTTGACCCAGACCCTCAATTACCTCGATGCCTTTTCCCGATTCCGTCAGAAGGAGAATGTCGAGGCCGTCGAGCGACTGCTGAGTGCCCACAAGCAATTGGCAAAATTCGAGCGTGCACAAATAGGTATGTGGCGGCGTCGCCTATCTACCGTGTCTCTCGATGAAGGAGGGCACCAGCTGACTTAATATAAAATACAGGCTCGCTTTGCTGCGAGACCGCCGAGGAGGCCAAGACCCTGATCCCTTCCCTCCAGGACAAGATTAGCGACGACGACTTGCAAATACTTCTCGACGAGATCAGCAAGCTCCAGAGCAGATGACGGACTTGAACTACAGCGCAACCTGCCAGTCGAGCCGGTCGGATCACTCGTACAAGCGGATTGGGTTGTTAGGGGACGGAACAACCCTCACTATCGATGTCCAGGAAGGATCACATCTGGTGTGAGGACAGGAGTCAAGTTAGACGATGCCTTTGTTCGGCAACACAAGAAAGAATCAGGCGGGGACGGAAATGTTTCTACACAAGAGGACTACACTGCATGTTTGGCGTAACATCGGAGGGGATTAGACTGTTTTATTACGTATGTGAATACCAAAATACCCATTGAATTTGGCATACAACGGCCATAAAACCCTGTGGTTGCACTGATCCCCATAACCACCTATCAAAAGGGTACCCTCCGCGTGTTCGAATTTTGGGAGTGGAGACGATGTATCATTAAGTAGGTCTGCCTATCGGGACTCGTTAGGCTAGTATTCATGCTAGCTCAGTCTCCAACTTATTCCATAACCTTTCCTCCAACTTCATCCGTGAATCAACTCTGACAAGAACCAGCGAGATCAGGCAAATCGAGAAAAAGAGTGTAAAAGCAAGCCTTGGGTATCGTTAAACGCCGGCAAAACCCCGAACTGTTCTGAACCATCCTAAACCCTGTCCCCTCATAAACTTCGTTAGTTTCTCAATGGGGAGGCGCATCGTTAGCAGTCGTTCACATAGTTGACTCCCACTCCTTCCAGCTGTTGACATACTTATTGCTCGACCGATCCTCTTGCGTAGCGTTCAGCGTTCCAGTGAGGTAACTCGGTGTTGTTTCGGCGACCGGATACAAGGACGCTGCGTTGGGACGATAAGGCTTGTACTTTTTGACGCCGCTGCGGATGCTGTGAATCTCAACAACCTTCGGAAGACCAGGGGAAGCCAATTCAGCGACAGCGGCTTGCTCAGGGGGGCCGTGGAGCTCAGGAGTAGCAGTGCCCAATCGGGATATGAAATCGGGGCTGGCGGTAGCAGATCTAGCAATGGCCTCAGGGCTAGCAGTTGCAGATCTGTCAATAATAGCGGGTGCGGGAGGGGTCGCAAAGGATTCGCGAGACTCAGGGCTGACAGGGTGGTTCATCATCTTGGAGTTAGAGCTCAACTCGCTAACGCGGTTGAAGCGGCTCTGAGGCTCTTCGTATCGTCCTGTAAGTGGTTAGAGCTAATCTATACAGTACATGCTATTGACAGAGATATGGACTTACCTCCAAAGGGCGAAAAGACATCTTCCGAGCTGAAGGGATGATCATTCTCGGTGGCCTGCCGGTCTTGTTGTATGGAATTGGCCGTCATAGGCGGCGCATGACCATCATCTTCCTCTGCGCTACCGTTCATTCCGTTCTTGTCCAGAGAATCTATTGAGATCCGAGACCTGAGCTTTCTTCTCTGCTTGCCGCATGTGAACCAGATGACGATGATGGCCAAGATGAGACCACCAACACCGCCGATGATGCCACCCTTTGCCGCACCTGAGATTCCAGAACCTTCCTGCTCGGTCGCGGGAGCGGGAGCTGAAGGAACACCGGTGGGTGCTTGTGTTATGGCCGCGCTAGACGTCAGAGAGATGATGGTGTCAGACGGCAAAGTATTGATGTCAGTATACCAGGCGCCGCCTCCAGTGGGATCGTTGCTGAAGTATGTCGTGACGCCTTCTGTCGACGCAGATAGGCGAGTATCCGTATTGTAGTTCTCAGGCTTTTTGGGGGTTGACTTCGTGGGAGTAGGTGAGGCTGCGACGGGAGGAGCGACGGCCGCGACAGTTGTCGCTATTTTACCGCTGGAGATGCGACGAGGACAGCCTTGACTGGTCTTGCAGGCGTCGACGTCGCAGCATCCCGACCAGGTTGAGCATTTGAAGAATTTCTCGCCGGACGGACAGACCTCGAGCTTGTTGTCGGCCGCGGCCTTGAAGGGGGCATCCATGGAAATTTTCATGATGGCGATGCCGATGGCCAAATTGTGAAGCGATGGTTACCGGCAAAGGAAAGCAATGATGTGGGCAATAACTCGAAGGCGCTTCGTGCCACCATCACAGTAATGGGCGGCACTGATGCAGAAGGGACGCGGTAAGTTGACCCAGGCCAAGTGAGCGACAATGGGTTTGAAGCGAAGAGAATCCACATAGGCTTGATTCGGTTCAAGAAAAACTTCTACTGCCTATCTTTCGAGGTAAAGTGCAACAGGAAAGGAAGGGGCCTCAGGTCACGAGGTGTGCTGCCGTGGTGTTGTCACCTGGGGAAGGAAGGGACGATGGTGTTACCTACCTCGCTCCTGCCTTAATGAACCTCGCTACCTAAACTACTAGGTAAGGTATTATACATTAAGGTACTTTAGGTAGAGAGGAAGGTTTATCACCATCTTTCTACCCTACCAACCGTCCTCGGTCCGAGTTCGACCTTCCAGGTTTTCCTCGTCTTAATCCTCGATTGCCTTTGTTCATATCACGCACGTAGGGAGGATTTCACTACCACAGCTTCATTCCCTCGCTTACAGTCTTCGCTTCGCAACCATGAATCACTGCGTATCGTCGGTTGGCGTCACTACTCGCTTCTTTCAACAAAAGCAGCAGTGAATACGGGACGAGTAGTGACGCCAACCGACGATACGCAGTGATTCATGGTTGCGATTAGAGTCCAGCACCGATTTCCGTCCCGTCTGAAACGCTCCCCGAACGCCCGCCTACACTACGGCATCGTGGCTGATCATGCATGATCCATTCCTTGGCCGTGTTTATAATCAGGAATGTTTGTTGTCGGATGAATGCTGTTGTATCTTGGGGTATGTTGGTATTTGGCTACTTGCTCACGCTTTTCGTGAGCCACGTCGCAGGCACTAGAGTTGCAGACGGAAACGGACGGTAGGACAAGCCAAGTACACCACACCCGTTGCATCTCATCTGCGTCACGGAAAGCCGCAAATGCGAAGCCTTCCAAGATCAAGACAACTCTTTCCTCCTCCACTCCAGGATCTGACTCAAGCGATCGCAATAGCTTCAAACGTCAACGGCGTGGGAAGTGAGACATTCAATGACCAAGGTAACCACCAACTCCGCTTATTGATGCCCCCAGCTATGGAACCCTATTGCACGCAATCAACACACTGAATGGCCGCACTGCCATGCGCGTGTGCGGGTATTGAAAAACATTAGGAACAACTTTTTGGCTTCGCCGACCCAATTACCATTTACACCGTCTACAGCTTCTCCAACAATAACTTGCTGCCAAGGTTACCAACAGGCTTGTCCGACTTCGAACCGCCCTTCTTGCCCTTCTTTCCTCCCTTTTCGTTCTTCTCCGCCTGCTTCAGGGCCTTGGCCTCGCGGTCAGCTTTTTGCTCAGCCGTTTCCTCGGTGGCAGCCTTTGCCAGGTCCTTCTTATGGCTCTTGAGAGTCTTCTTCAGCTCGGAAGCATAGCTGAAGTCTTCGGCCTCGAGCATGTTAAGAACAACAAAGGAACTGGGTCCAGTGGCCCAGTCAAAGATGTAATCCTTGATAATCGGGTACAAGATGTCGGCAAATTTCAATGGCGGATCAACAGGTTCGACCTTGCCGGTCTCCTTGTTGAACTTACCACCAGCAATCAACGTCTTAAGAAGGCGACCACCGTATGGTGTCCTTGAGACGTGAACTGGAGCTGCGGCGACGCCGTCTTCCTCCGTGGGCTCTGCGCTAGGGTCGCCCTCTGCAACAGCTGCAACGGCCTCGAGAGCCTCGGTCTTGTCGCCTTCGGCAGAAAGCAGTACATCGGCAACCAGTTGGCAACCAAAGGCATCCGCAACCAGTGTCGGCGAGGAAGAAATAACAGCCTCGATAAGAGCGGGGGATATTGCAGAGACCAACTCCTTTCTTCGCACATCCGCGTCCTTCTTACTGGTTGTTTTGCGAATCTCGTGAACCTCCGTGAGGATGGCAAGGTCGTCGTTCATGCTTGCAGGGAACAACGCCCGGGTTTGGCCTTCTAAGAGATAAAGCAGAGTTGTCCTGGCAAAGGGATTTGTCGTAGCGACGATGATGTTTTCTGTCGCATTCTCCTTGTTGTCGCCAATCAATTCAGGGAATATCGCCTTCTGGGTCATCTTCGTATCGTCAATGACATCGAAGGCAGTCAAAATAACGATGTGGGCGAAAGGGTCTCCCGACATCAGGACAAAGTTGTCCTTGAAAGCCTTCAACAGGTTTCGACGATCTTTGGAGGAACCGTTGGCCAAGAGCAAGGCCACCAACCGAGATCCAGAACGAGTAAACGCCATGTTCTTGAGCAAATCACCAGTCTCATCGTCCTTGATCATCTCCAGGAACATCGTAAAATCCTCCGTCCCCGGCTTGATGTTCAGGAAATATTGCAGCATCGCGTCATGAAGCATGGTAAAACCAGTCATCTTCTTTTGGGCCAACGAGTTGATCATATTGTAGAGACTCTTCAGAATAGGAACGCGCTTGCTTGGGTCCTTTTCAAGAATCACGGACAGGTCTGCGGTCGGCTTCTCGTCCTTGCGACGCTCAAGGATCGCGAACTCGGGCCCGTACCACTCTCTCAGAATGATGGCCTTCTGCTCTTTTGTTGCGACTTGGCGGTAGATATCATCCAGGATCCAAGAAGCCTCGGGGTGGTTAATCAGCTTCCGAACCTTGCCGTAAAACTCGGGGATGATCATGTCTCTGATCTCGGAGTCGGCCTGAACGACCAATTTGGCGATGAGGAACTTCGCATATCGGCTCTCGGCGAGTTGGGTGTAAGTTCCCTGCAGCTCTCTCGTGATCTGCTTCTTTTGGGCGGCATTCGCGTATTTGATTGCTGTCTGAACGGCTCGCGTCGCGTCGTGCTTCAAAACGAATTCCTTGATTCGTCCAGTGATGATGGTAAAAAGCTCGTTGATCAACTGTTTCCTCTCCTCGGAGGGCACGTGAGACTTCCTCCTCAATCGCTCCCAAATCTTCTTGGTTCGCGCAAGTTCGTCGGCGAGCGGCTTCGCGGCCTTCCGCTCGAGAGCCAGCTTCTTCTGGATGGCATGGGACTCCTTCGAGTTTTGTCCTGTCAAGCAAAATTAGCAGGAGTCTACAACAGCGAATGGTTCATCCCAGGGACTCACCGAATTGAACGCCCTTGTTCTTATCCGGCTTACCACCCTCCTTCTTGACCTTCTCCTGAGCCTGCTTTGCCCTCTCTCGTGGGTTCAGCTTGACTCCTCCATCATCAGAATCCGAGCAATCTCCAGCGTCTCCCATATCCTCGTCTGGAGTCTCGACGGAGTCGGCCTTCTTCTCGAACTTGGGCTTCTTCGATTTGCCGTCGGAAGCGCCCTTTCCGGCAGCAGGAGCGCTCTTCCGCTTGCTACCAGCCTTGAAACCGTTGGCAGCCATTGTATACGTCCAAGAGTTATGTAGTGAACAGGGAAAGTTGCAAACTCTGTCCCGGTGTACAGAGAGTGTGCAGCGCTGAGACAAAGGCTGGCGGGCCAGGGATTTACAGCGGTCGCAAAAGTGCCAAGAATCCTGAAATTTTCATTTTAATGCCGGGCGGTCAGGGTCACGCTAAACCCAGATAGAGCTCTACCCCACCATCGTGCATGTACGTACCTCAACCACAGCAGCGGCATCTACTGCCCAATATGACGATACATCACAGCACATCAGTCAATCCTGACCCTTCAACAACTACCGCAAGATTGATATAGGGTCAGCGCATCAATCATGGGTCGCGAGGAACAAGTTGAAGAGCGCGAGGTGCTCGACTCCATCTTCCCAGAGGAGATCACAGGTGCGACTACCCCACCACGAGTGTGCCATCAGCAAACCACTGACCCCAGCATGCAGATATCTCAGAAAAGGAATACAGAATATCAATCGTCCTCGATGTGCCCGGCGACGAAGAACCGCCGATCATGCTTCTGCAAGTCCGGTACCCAGAGAAATATCCAGACGAGCCGCCTATGCTCGACCTGCAATCCACACCCAACGCAACCCCACACGAATGGTTCAACGTTTCCCAAGACAAGGAGCGCCTCCTCCAAGGCTTGGAAGAGACAATACAAGAGAACCTCGGTATGGCCATGGTTTTCAGTCTCGTCACTACCTTAAAAGAAGCCGCCGAGAGCCTTATCGAGGAGCGGAAGCAAGTGAAGGATAAAGAGCGAGAAGAAGCGGTCCTGGCCGCCGAGCGCGAGGAAAACAAGAAGTTCCAGGGCACCCCCGTCACACCCGAAACGTTCCACAAGTGGCGCAACGACTTTATGAAGGAGATGGAAGAGTTGCGGCAGAAGGAGGAAGAGGAGCGCCTTGCTGAGCTGAAGAAGGCGAAGGTAAGGGAGCCAATGAAGTTGACTGGGAGGCAGCTATGGGAGCGTGGCTTGGCAGGCAAGGGTGACGATGAGGACGACGAGGGCGGTCTCACTGAAGGCGTGGAGACGCTCAAATTGGAGGCGGCGTAGTAGCCTTTCGTCTATAAAATTGAGAGAGATGGATTACATCGGCGTCCTGGGTTTGTAGTCTGGGATCAAGGAGGAATAATGCGGATTGAGCACTAGACCTCATCTGTATGCCTCAACGAAGAATATCCTCCCCAAAAAGGAGGATATATGATTCTATCGAAAGTAATGTTTTCGTTACCAAACTCCCAACGCCATCTTCATGACCATGCCCTATTCGCAACGGATGGAATGTTGGTCGTAAAGTGGAAAACAACACTACAGTCTACTCTGCCATTGCCTCGACACCATCACTCTCGGCATCCTCCCAACCGTCATCGTCCTCTTCATCCGCCGGGGGGTCACCAAGCTCCTTGTTGATGCTCGCAAGTAGCTCCTTAGCATGCTCACCCAGACGCTCGTCCTCGTATTCCTGAGCTGCATACAAGTCCAAGCAGCGCGTTAACCAGCGTCTGGACGTGCCCCAGTTCAGCTTCCACTCATCCTCCTCCTTACTCTCCAACTTGTTCTCCTTCTGCTTCTCGCCAAATATGAAGAGCGCCCAGCCGCCGAGGTACCACGCCTCCACACTCTGGTCATCGTCCCCAACGAGTCTCTCCAGCACATCAATGGCCTCCTGCTCCATCTCAACTTCAAGCAACAGCCGCACCAAGCTGATGCGCGTGGGAAAGTCAGGAACATTGGGATCCAGGGGGTGCAAATGCATCCACAAATCCAAGCTTCGCTTCAACGATGCCCTGGCTTCGTCTGTCTTCTCCTGCGATATCCGTACGTTGGCGACGGTCTGCCAGGTCTCTGCCAGCTCGGGGGCAACAAGAAGCGCCTCTGTGATGAGCGCCTCGCACCTTTGCTCTGCATCCTCTTCCCAGGACAAATCCGTCATATACACCTCCGCAACAGCGCACAGGGTACCGCCCAGCTTCTTTTTCTTTTCGTCGAGTTGCGCTTCCTGCTCTTCGTTTCGCTTCGGCAGATCGACGAGCGTCTGAATCTGGCCCCTCAGAGACGAAGCTCCGCGCTCGAACCACTTGACGCTGTCCTGGCCACCGTCCTCACTCAGCTGTGCGAGCCAGAGGAACTTCTCCGGACCGCCGCCTATGCGCTCGTCGAGAGAACCGTCCTGGTCAAGCTCGACAGCCTTCTTGAAGTACACTCTCGCGTCGTCAATTTCGCCCATTTCGAGGTTGATGAGTCCCAGGAGATTTGTCGCTGCCAGTTCATAGTCTCCGCCTGCTCCTGTTCCGTCGAGAGCTTTCTTGGCGGCTGTAACGGCTTTTTCCAGGTCACCTTCTTGCAGCTTGGTTGTTGCTTCGACGAGAAGGAGGGCTGGGTTGGCGGGCTTCTTCTCGGTTCTCTTTTTTGACTTTTTGTTGGGACGAGTTGGTGCCATCTTGTGCAATGTGGTTATTGATTTTATGTGCGAGAGTTGGGCGCAGGAAATGATCTTTTTTTGGGTATCAATAAGGAAATTGAGTGAGCGATGAGAATGAGAGGTCAGTTTAGTGAGCAGGCTTGCGCCGGAGGTGGGTTGAACTGGGCCTCTCGGAAAAAAAAAAAGAAAAAAAAAAAAAGGCTTATCGATAACCGGTGTGATGAGTGGCGGGGTCACCGACGATGCTCGCCGGTAATTGCCCACTTTTGTACCCGTCAACTTCAACGATTTCTAGATTTGTTCCTCTATTAGGTCACTCCCCTATTCTTCATTTCCGTTGAATGCACTACTGGAAGCTTGCATGAAGCTCAAGTTTCTTGGTTGCAACCAATCTCATCTTTGGCAGGTCTCCGAGCCATTTCCTCCCGCTGCAGATCGCAGGAACGTCCTTGGTTGAGTGTAAGCCGCGAACCACTGGCTCTGAGTTATCCGAGAGCAAAACATCAACAACACCAATTTATGAGAATAATGAGAGTTTCCATGGGAGATTTTGAAGTTCAAATGAGAAGTCATGTTACTAACAGGGTTCCTTCCTGGAAGAGGATTCATCAATTTCCATCCATCTCCAATGACATCGAAATGTATTTGCGATCTGCTTGATGTAGCAAGCTAGAGAAAATTGTAGTGTTGGGAAAATGTAAATGGCGAAGGCGTTCGCTGAATATTCGCCAGGATGGCGACGCAGTCTGATTCAAGACAAGGTTTCAGCTGGGAATTCAGATAATTCCCATTTTCTGGTCTCAAACCACACCTAAAGCTCCAGCTCGGTGCTCAACCCATGCTCAGCCATACACATCGGTGTCTACGAGTTTGAGCATCAAAAAGGTGGCAAAAGAAGAGACACCTCAACATGCAGACCAGCAATTATCTCCGTCGTACTATCAAATTTTCTGGGTTGATCCCAACCTCTTGCTTGTTTCGTCGTGCGAGACTACAAGAAACAGCAGCATGCGCCGAGGAAGAAACCACTGCTGAGTGGAAACCTGGACCACAGGTGAGTGACTATGAATGTGATAAGAATACAGACTATGGTGTAGAGCCGATTTATCCTAGATGGAACAGCAATTTCCTCAGAAGCAGACCAAGAGCAACTTTAGTTTGCTCCTTAATGATGCGACTCGAACCAGAGAAAAGAAGATTGCCGTGAACTAGGCTCTCGACCGTTGCTTCTTGGTTGTGCAACACCAGTAACAGGCAACCGCTGTGGGCAAGTGTACATCTGATTCGTATTGAGTGGATGGAATAACCAACTGGAAGAAAAGTTCCGGATCTCACTACCTAGTTCGACGAGGACACGGAGTATGCGAGATGTGCGGCTTCAGCCGACGCCGGGGCGGCTGAGCGGACCGGCCTCCGAATTTAAGTGGCCGAAGTTCGAGTACCTTGTAGGCGGGGTCAGCAAATTTGGCTGGGGCCGCCGCATTCGATTTTTTTGTCTTCAACATACTACATAGCATCTTCAAGCTGCTCTGCATCGCGAGTAAGCGCAAAAAAGCTAACCGACTTCAAATCCAAGTATCAACAAACCGGCGGAACAACAAACTCTGTTCGCGCTCTCCCAGGCACAGACGTCATACTGTGGCTCTCCCTGGACCCTCAGCAGTCCCTACACCATCCTTAATTCCGATTCATCTTTTCCGCGGCATGGCGGCCGACGACAGCAAGACCTGCCGGATCACCGTTCTGGCTTCCGGGTCCGGATCCAACTTCCAGGCGCTCATAGACGGGATTGCGGACGGCCGCATTTCCAACTGCAAGATCGTCAAGCTTTTCGTGAACAGAGCCAAGGCCTATGGTGAGGGCGTCATATTCTTACTGAAACCCTTCACGATACTAATTACCTTCCTGCACCAAAGCGATCGAAAGAGCAGAAAAAGTAGGAATCCCTCATTCTTACTTCAATCTTGTGTCGAACGGATTTGTTGCCAAGGGCGAGAAGGATGAGTCGAAGGCGAAGGACGGCCGCGCCCGCTATGATGCGGCGTTAGCTGAGAAGATCCTCGAAGACAAGCCCGATCTCATCGTGCTTGCGGGATGGAGTAGGTGCTCTTGAAACGCCATACGCAAACATGAATACTGACTATGGCGCAGTGCAGTATGTCGCACAATGCATAACCAACTTCTCGTGATTTTCTAGTACTTACACACACCCTATAGTGTCTTCAGCGAACCTTTCCTCACTTCCCTCGACGCTGCTGGTGTGCCCGTAATAAACTTGCACCCGGCGCTGCCTGGTATGTTACCTTCCCTGTGCCATATTCTCCAGGGAGTCGTCAGCAAGTAAAAGTGCATGCTAACTGATTTATTTTCAAGGCCGCTACGACGGTGCTCACGCGTGAGCCGGGGGGGGGGGGGGGGGGGGGGGGGGGGGGGGGGGGGGGGGGGGGGGGGGGGGGGGGGGGG
>JAOQIF010000950.1:18855-33246 GCA_026260285.1 Colletotrichum sansevieriae
CCGCTACGCGGGTGTAAAGGTTTAAAAAAACCCCCCCCCCCCCCCCCCCCCCGGCGCTTGGCGTTTTCCTTCGTGACACTGACCCTTCAAAGCATCGGCCGAGCCTACGAAGATTTCCAGTCCGGCAAGCTGGAGAACAACCGCACCGGCGCAATGTAAGCAAACACATGATGCTTCTAATGCGGGCCGCGGTGATTCTGACCCCAGACTTCGCAGGATCCATTATGTGATCGCCCAGGTGGACCGCGGAGAGCCCATTCTGGTTCGTGAGGTGAAAGTATTGCCGAGTGACAAGCTGGCAGATCTCGAGGAGAGGTGAGTCGTCCATCAAATTCAGGCTGAGTAGTTTTGCTGATGAGGTTTAGGATGCACCAAGTGGAACACGAGATCATTGTACAAGCCACCGCCCAAGTATCTCAGGAGGTCCTGGTCAAGAAGGAGCAAAAGCAATAGATGCAGGTTAGGAGGATCTTGGTAGAACGTTACGAACACTGACGATATCCGATGAACACGTTTGGCATGGCACACGCGGGGACCAGAAGGCAATTGGTTTTTTCTTTTTTTTTTTCTTCTTTTCAAAATTTTTATGAAAAGCCCCGTCTCGTGGCTTCGCGATATGACCAGTCCGATTGCAGTGACAGTCCTCACGTGGAGACCCAAACCAAACAACAGACTGACACAAACATCGTTCTGCCGTCCTGTCTTATTCTGCCGAATCTGCAAGGTCAGACGCAATCCTGGGGAAACACTTCTCTAGTGCGTTCTCAGTAAGCTAGATCACAGGCGACGAAGCATGCCGCAAAGTATTTTCAAACTGTGAATGGTGGTGCTACTTCTGTCAAACTGGCGTCTCATCAAGGTCATAAAAGGACCTTTTGTGTCTGGCCCGTATTCGGACAGCACATTGAATTTCCCTGCAAGTAACTAGAAAGGCCGACTTCATTGGCTTAATTTTCTGCGGGGACACTCATTTTCGACAAAGACTATCTCCAGCCACTCCTGATTCTCCCACGTTCAATTGTCCTATCGATATACTCTTATCTTCAACTATATAAGTCAGCACCCCCTATAGCCGCGCACCCCCCCACAACTGCGCACCTCTAACTACTACTTTTTTCCTTGTTAATACTACTACTACTTATAGTAGGAATATATTTATCTATTATAATATAATATATTAATATTTTAAAGTTATTAATATATTTACTATCTTAAAATATATAGAGAGCAATATTTTAAATACTATTTTAGATATAGAATATAGTATTTATACTTATAAGGCTATATATACTTAGAAAATCCTAGAATTAACTCTTTAAAGCTAGCTTAATAGCGCTAGTATATAGTTAGAGAGTAAAATACCCTTTTAATATCTTACTATTTATTAAGAGACCTATTTTTTAATTAAGCTCTTACTTAAGGGGCCTTTAGGCTTATATCAAATTACTTATAGATAAAAGATCTAGCCCAATAGGTACTAGTAATATAAAGTAACTATGGGAATATTCGCCTACCTATATAGTAAGTAGGACTCCTACTCGCCTAGTAGGCTATATCTGAGTTTAGATCTATAGCCCGGGTTAGAATAACTAGGATCTAGCGAGCAGTTATATAACCTATTATATAACTTATCTTATTAGGCTTCCTATATTATTCCTACCTTGCTAGCTACCTTCTAATATAACTTAATATTATTAATAATTTAGACTTAAATATTATACCTACCCTCGCTCTCTTTATATATTAGTATTATAAAACTAATATTAATTAGTAATTAACTTTGTTATTACATTATAACTATAGATAAATAAGGATTAATATACTAAAGAGATAATGTTTATTACTTAACAATCCTAAGCCTCCTCTTATATATAATTATTATACTAATAGAGATTTTAAGCTTTAGTTACTAATAATTTAGCCTCTGCTTCTAACTTATTACCTTTAAAGTTATTACTAACGTCGTAGGCGAAGTTTTAGATCCCCTACTTTAATAATAACTATAGTCTATCCTATTATAACCTTAATGCTAATAATTAATAATTATAATCTTTTATTATACTAGCTAAGTTATTACTTTCCCCTTACTTTTACTCTCTTTTAACACCTTCCGCTACCCTTATAGTTACTATAAACGTTATAACCTATACCTACTAACTACGCTACTTATTAATAGTATAATTATTTAGAGCCCTCTACTAACTTCCCCTCCTTCTACTTTATATTAGCTACTTATTTTACTAATTTTGACTCCTATAAGACTTTTTAGTAAATTTAATATATTTAGCGTTAGTTAATACCTTCTAGTATTAATACTAACCTCGCTACTTCTCTCTCCCTTAACCCCCTCTTTAATACTTAAATCTATTACTTTTAACTCTCTATTTATATTACTAATATTAATAACCTAAGATAATAATAATAAGCTCTAATTACTTATTATAAGAGAATAATAATAAGCCCCTATTTCTTACTAAAGTAAGTTACCTTAATCTCAATTATTTGCCTTAACTATATTATTAATATAATATTTATATTATTATAACGTTATTTATAGCTTTAAATATTCTAACTTATAAATATAATAAGCCCTAATTACTTATATAAAATAGGTTTAGAAAGATTATAGCTTTAACTTTTATAGTAGTTATTAAGTAAGGTTTATTTATAGTTATTAAAATAGTTATATAACTATTTAGTAGTATATAGCTAGTAATTATTTAGCCTTATTACCTAGCGATGCTAAGTATAAAAGGGTATCTTCTTTTCAAGGTCTCTAACCTAGTTAAATTTTTCCCTCTTTAGTATCCTTTTTTTAACTTAGCAGCCTCTATTGTTTTTCTTTATTATCTATTCTGCGAGCTTTTGCTATAATCCTCTAATTTCTTCTTCGCCTCTTCTTTTTAGGTATATCTCTTTTCTAGCTTTTTGCTAATAGCTCTCTGCTATATCCTATATTATATATATAGTCGTAGTGCTCGCTAAATATCTTTATAATCCTGAGATCCTCTCTAGTAACCTTACTAGTAATGCTAATAGTAGCTATCCCTATCTTAGCTATCTCTATAAGATATATTAGGATATTATTAACCTTTGCTATATATATAGCGAATATATATAGAAATAGATTTATTATAACTTTAATAAGAAGAAATATGCTACTATAAGTCTCTACTAGTTCGCTACCTAGTTACTATATACTAACGCCTTATAGATTCCCTAGGAGCTTTAGAGCATAGCCTAGATAACCTAGAATATATTCCACTAGATCTAAATTTAGAAATATGAGGGCGTCTTAACCCCTCTTTATTGCTATTATATTCTCGCTTCTTTTAGTAACTATAAAATAATATAGAAGTATATTACTAAGCTTATCTATAATCCTATTACTAGTAGTAGTAGCTATAATATAGAGTAGCTCTAACTCCAGGAGCTTGCTTCTGTCTATAAGCACCTTGCTCTTAATATCTTAGTTTATATAAGCTATTATTTGCTACTTCCTTACTAATTATATCCTACTAATAATTAGTTCTAGGTTAGTACCTTTTATAATAGTATTAATATGCTTTAGCGCCTAAACGCCGCCTAGCTACTATATATTTATAATAATAGTCTTACTATATACCTCTATGACGAGATTAATTATCTAGTTAATAACCCTTTGATAAAACTAGTCCCTAAGCGCCCTTATAAGTATAATATTAACTCCTTCCCTAAGTTTAGTAAGGTGCTTTAAGATAACCTCCTTAAATATACCTCTAACGACGTTCCCTCCTGCTTTATTACTATTACTAGTACTTGCCTTATCTCCTGCGCCTTATACCTCTATATCCCTACTAAATATAGCTAAGAGGATAGCAATAATTTAGCAAAAGAGGCTAGAAAGGCTATAAAGACTAAGATTACTATTACTATATCTAATAGTAGCTCTAGTAACAAGTCGGGTAGCGAGGTAGGTAGTAGTAGCTCTAGTAATAAGTCAGGTAGTGACTCTAGTAGTAAGTATAGTAACGAGTCGGCTAGTAGCTGGTCTATAGGCAGCAGTAATAGGGATGCTAGTAATACTAGCTTAGCGACTAGTTGCTATAGTGCTATTTATAATCGTGGTGGTTAGGGTGCTCGCGCCTATAGCTATAGTTAGAAGTAAATAACTAGTTAAATAGTTAGCTCTCTCCCTTTTTCTTATAAGATAATACCCTTCTTTCGCTATAATATCAGTAATAATTCGCTACTTAATATAATCAATATTCTACTTCTTAATTTAGCTTCTATTCTATAGTCTTATAACTTATAACTAGCAACTTATTACTATAACTTTAGCAACTAGTTATCCCACTTCTTATAAGACCTCTTATGCTATCTATTGAACTTATGAATAGCCTCTTGCGCATTTGCTAAGTTCTCTATAAGCTCCTATATATTATATTCTATAAGCTATCCTACCTATTTAACTAAATATTATATATTATTACTAATACCTTGCTATATAATAATCTCTTCTACCTCCTATTCCTCTAGCTTATCCTCAAGCTCTAGGTATATAGGTAAACCTTTACTACCTATTTAGTAGTTATCCTATAGTTCTAATAAGGTAATAGAGAATATATTATATATTTATTAGTATTATAATAGCAGATAGACCTTATATACTTATATACTAACTAGTTCTATAATAGCTACCTATATAAACCTAGGTGCTAGTTTCTTATGCTTAAACTAGAAGTTCTTTATTAATAGCCTAACGACCTATCCCTAATAATAGGTCTAGTCCTTATGCCTTATATTATAATACTTAGCTTACGCCTTAGTAGCCTTTTGCTACTATTCCTAGGCCCTCTTATAGAGTCTTAAAATATATTTGATTTACTCCCTTACGCCTTATACTATAACCCTATTTGCAGGAGCTATATATTCTATATAACGTGGGTAGTAATTATATAGGGCCTCTATTAGCGAGTAGCTAGTAGTGCTATAGTAACTATTACTATATATAAACTCCGACTCGGGTAGCTAGACTACTTATTCTTATAGCGAGTTGCTAGTATATGCTTGCAGGTACTTTTCTAATATCTAGTGCGTCCTTTCTAACTATCTATTAGTCTAGGGATAGTATATAGTAGAGAGGTAGTGCTTAATAGCCCTCTCTCTTATAAACTCTTCCTAAAATTAGCTAGTTAGGAGCTTATCTTAGTTGCTAATAATGCCCTCTAGAGTGCTAAAGCGGTATTTAACCTATTCGTAGATAATCCGCGCTAACTTAGCAGCTATTAGCTGCTTTATTATTAGGATAAATATAGCGAACTTAGTTATTCAGCATATAATAATAAGGACTACGTTATATTCTCTACCTATATGCCGAGAGCTTGCTAGCAATCTAGTAATAAAGTCTATGCTTATTTCCTAGAACGGGTATATAGGTAAGGGTAGTAGTTATAACTTTCTATAAGGCTTATGCCTCGGAACGCGGTTCCCCTAGTATATATAGAACCTTATAACGTAATTATATATATCTATAGCTAAGTTTAGCTAATAGAAGTTCCTCGAGATTAACTTAGTAGTCTTATTCACCCCTATATAACCCGCCCTATAGTTATTATAGTATTAGCAAAGGATTTCTAGCCTCAGAGACCCTTCTTATAGTATCTCTAGCTATCCATTATAGAATAGGGTTCTATAACTATTAATTATATAGCTACTATAATCGCTAGCTAGTCTGCATACCCTCTCTAACTATATCTAGTAGTATAAATTATTAGCCTATAGTCTGCGGATAAGATTCTCTATCGCTTTAGAGGGTTGCTAACTATCCGCTATTTTACCCGTTATAAGCTCCCTTATAACCTAGCATAGGATATACTATTATGCTATAGTAACTCTAGCTCTAAGCAAGTCCTCCTAGTTAATAACCTCTCGCTAAGCGTTCTCTATATCACCTCTTGCTCTTTAGTATTAGGTTATTATAGCTACTATAGTTATAGTAATATTAGCGCGCTATAGAGCGCGATGCTAACTAGAGACTAAGGCGTCTCCGCCCCTAGAGCTATCTATCTAGAAGGGGCACCTTATACTAGCTCTTATAGTATAATAAATGCTTTTGAGGTCTCTATACTACCTTATAGTATAGTAATACTTATCTAAAGGTCTACTAGTAGTTTGCTAATGAACCTTAGCTTCCTCGCTAGGGTTAGGAGTATATTATTATATTTCACCTCCCCCTCTATATAGTCTAGCCTCCTAGATAGACTATCTGCTAGGTTTATAACCCCTAACCTATGCTCTAGGTTGATATTAAATACTAAGAGTTTATATACCTACCTAGCAAGCCTTCCCTAAAGGTCCTACGTAGGCATGCTAATAACTCCCTTTAGCACCTAGTAATCTATTAGAACTATAAACTTCTTTAATATACCCTAAAGGTAATAAGCCTAATAGTCTAAGCTTTTAACTATAGCGAGAAGTTCCTATTAGCCTGCTCCCTAATATTATTCTATATTACTAAGCTTCTATAAATAGTAAGCAATTAGTTGCTATTAACTATTAATATGCTATAATAGGATATTAGATATAGCTTTTATAGAAGTATCTATCTCAACCCTTATTTTATAGGTTAGGTCCTAGTATTAGAGAATAGTTGCTAAGCAGAAGGCGGCCTAAAGCTGCTCGAAAGCCTATTAGGCCTCTTCTAGCTAGTAAAACTCACCCCTTTCTTACTATTCTCGCTGCCCTTTAGTAGGGATATTATTAGAGCTATAATACCTAAATATCCCGCGATAAACTTATAGTAAAAGTTATAAAATCTAAGGAAGACCTAGATATCTTAGTATATCTTTAGCAGCTTCTATTTAGTAATAGCTTAGATACGAGTTTAGCCTATTAATACGCTCTTAAGCGTAATAATATATCTTAGGAACTCTACCTGCTATTAGTAAAACCTATACTTACTAAGCTTAGTATAGAGCTCCTACTAGCAAAGCCTATAGAGCACTTAGAGAAGGTCTTTTGTATATTGCTCTCTTATCTTAGAATAGACTATAATATTATTTATAAAAGTAATATAATAGGTATCTAGTAGCTTAGCGAGTACTTAGTAAATATATACCTGGAATATAGCCGGGGCGTTTATAAGTCTAAATAGCATAATAGTATATTTAAAGTACTTATAACGCATCCTAAATACTATTTTCTAGCGATCCTCTCGCTTAATGCGAATATAGTAGTATATATCTTAAATATCGATTTTTAAGATCTATCTCGCTCCCTAAAGCTTATCTAATAATTTACTAATAAGAAGGAGTATATATTAGTTCTTTATTATTACTTTATTAAAGCTATAATAATCTATATAAAGGCATAGGGACCTATTTTTCTTAGGTATAAAAAGGATAGGGGCGCCTGCCTCGCTAGTTAAGGGTTAGATCCGCCCTATCGCTTAGTTATTAGTAATATATTAGCAAAGTTCTTCTAACTAATACTTATTTAATAGGTAGATAAGCCTATATAGAGGTTTCTTCCATTCGATCAAGTCGATAGTATATTCCGCGCCCTCTAAAACCAGGTATTGCTTTATTAATTATTTATTAAACGTTACCTATTTACTAAATAGCTCTAGTAGCAACTCCATATTACCCTCTAGGGTGTCTTCTTCTTCTAGAGCCCCTATTAGCAGCTTATAGGGGGCGATATTCCCTTATATATATATAATATAAGCCTTCTAGCTATTCTTAATAATCTTTTATATAAACGCTAATAGCTTAGCAATACTAAAACGTTTATATTCCTAGGTATTTATCCAGGTATTAATTATAATACCCTCTCTTCTTATAAAGTATTATAATAAGAGGAGGTCTCCTGCTCCTTTAGGCTAGGGGGCTTTAGCAAAGAGTTGCTATATCTTCCTCGCTCCTCCTCCTGAGTTAATAAGGAAAAATAATAACTAGTATATATTCTAGCCTATTATAGATAACCTATTAAACCCTTCTAATATAGAGGTAATAGCTACTATAGGTTATAATTATAGGGACTTAGCTAGTGAACTACTAATAATATCAACCTAGGAATAGGAATCTATATTTACTATTACTTCTTATTTAGTAATATTCCAGAGAACGATCGCCTATCCCTTTATAATAGCTCCCTTAGGGAGAGTATCTAGTTCTAATTTAGGCGTAGGGGTTATTAGTATAGTCCCCTAGCTTACTCGTTTTCTAATAAGTTAAGTTCCTTAACTCTTATAAATTAGATTATATTAACCCTCGCCTTCTTAGCAAATACTTAGTATCCTACTAGCGTTTTATTTGCGCTTTATCTTATATACTTATCCAGGCAGTCTGCCCTCTTATGCCCCTTTTGCTTATAGCTAAAGCATACTATATAATTAGATATTATAGGTTATATACTAGGGCTAGATATAGACCCGTTCTAGTTAGATCTCTATATCGCGCTGCTAACCTATTAGTAAGGTATTAAGCTCTATAAACCCTATATTATCTTCTAGCTAGAACCCTACTAGCCCGCCTTTTAACCTAACCTTACTACTAGGGGCCCCCTTAGGTTATACTCTTCCCCTATATACTATTTCTTGCTTTCGCTTTATAGAGGTTTACTGCCCTATTAGCAATATATCTCCTATAAGTATTTAGCTTCTATAGCTATATCTCTTAGCCTCTATATCTCAACTTTCTAATATTTAAGTTCCCTATATAGGAATAGGGCTAATTAGAAGTATAGCATATAAGCCTTAGCTTTGCTATCTTCTATACTAATTATACCTAAGTCCTAATATATTACTAACTATTTAGCAAAGAACTATATTAGTAACTATATCTCCTTCTACCTTATTATATCTAGCTTCTTATAATACCTTCGCTCTTAAAGCTTAGGGTTAATATATTATTAGTAAGTAAATGCTATAAAGTTAGCCTATGCTAGGTCTCCTTCTAGCCTAGCCCTATAGTATTGCTACTAGGTCTATAGGGATAGGCTTATCTTTATAAGCGCCTATTAGACCTGCTGCTCTAGTATACTACTAGCGCGTAGTTAGTTTCTATCTTTAATCGCTTAGATCTAGTTGCTAACCTAGTCTATAATAAAGTCCTTAGTTATAATATAGTAGTTATATATAAGGGACCTTTTATATTCTCTCTATAAGTATCTTATTACTAAGCGATTAGTAAGTTCCTATAGTAAGGTAGCGGTTTATTCCTTATGCTGCTAGTATTATAGATATATCTGCTCTATAAGGCTCTCCTGCTATTTCTATAGTAACCCTATAGCCTAGGTAAGGGTGCTAGAGATGCTAGCTTCTCGGGGTATCCTAGGCGGGGTGTTCTATTAGCTACTGCTCGCTATTAGTTCGCCCCTTAAGGGATAGTCTGCCTAGTCTAGCACTACCCGGGACCTAGCCTAACCCCTCGGGGTTATTCCTCCTGCTATGTTATCACTAGGGTTATCTATTCCCCTAGCGTAATATCTATGCTATATTCCCTATATCTCAGGGATTAGCGAATAATTAGTATCTTATTAGCTAAGACCCCATTATTCATATTCTATATACCTAGGCTAGAGTTTATTATAGTTAAACTCTATTACTAAATTATTAGTATATTATTACTAGTTCGCTTTAGATATTCTAACTAGCGCTAGTTTCTTAAATCGAGGTAGAAGTAATAGAATTATAAGAGTATAGCTAAAAGCTTAAACTAGGAAAGGCTAGAAAATTGAAATATAGGTATCTATTATTATATTAAACTATTACTTAACCTTCTAAGTTTTCAGCTTGCAGAGTTTTCTCTAAGGTATATTTATTCGCCCCTGACTCGCTGACGTTTTGCTAATAGCGTGGCTCTACATCCTGCACCCGCTATTGTTCCTTATAAAGTTATGGAATTTAAGGAAGACTTAGATTTCTTAGTATATCTTTAGTAGCTTCTATTTAGTAATAGCTTAGATATAAGTTTAGTTTACTAATATACCTTTAGGTATAATAATATACCCTAGGAACTCTACTTATTATTAGTAGAACCTATACTTACTAAGCTTAATATAGAGCGCTTACTAGCAAAGCCTATAGAGCACTTAGCAAAGGTCTTTTATATATTACTCCCTAATCTTAGAGTAGATTATAATATTATCTATATAGGTAATATAATAAGTATCTAGTAGCTTAGCGAGCGCTTGGTAGATATATGCCTAGAATATAGCTAGGACGTTTATAAGTCTAAATAGTATAATAGTATATTTAAAGTACTTATAATATATCCTAAAAGCTATCTTCTAGCGATCTTCTAGCTTAATATAAATATAATAATATATATCTTAAAAGTTAATCTTTAATATCTATTTTACTCCCTAAAGCCTATTTAATAGCTTACTAATAAGAGGGAGTAGATAATAGTTCTTTAGTATTACCTTATTAAGGCCTTAGTTTTCTATATCAAAGCATAGAGATCTATCCTTCTTAAGTATAAATAGGATAAGGGCGCCCGCCTTGCTAGTTAAGGGTTAAATCTATCCTATTACTTAGTTATTAGGAATATATTAGCAGAGTTCTTCTAACTAATACTTATTTGATAAATAGATAAGCTTATATAGAGGTTTCTTCCCTTTAATTAAGTTAATAGAATATTCTATACCTTCTACGGCTAGGTATTCCTTTGCTAACTATTTATTAAATATTACCTATTTACTAAATAGCTCTAGTTATAAGTCTATATTACCCTCTGCAAGAGTATAGCTAAAGGCCTAAACCAGGAAAGGCTAGAATGTTAAAACGTAGGTATCCGTTGTTATATTGAACTATTGCTTAACCTTCTAAGTCTGCAGCTTGCAGAGTTTTCTTCAAGGTGTATTTATCCGCCCCTGACTCGCCGATGTTTTGCCGATAGCGTGGCTCTGCATCCTGCACACGCCATTGTTCCTTACACCCTCTAGGGCGTCTTCTTCTTCTAGAGCCCCTATTAGTAGCTTATAGGGGTGATATTCCCTAATATATATATAATATAAGCCTTCTAGCTATTCTTAATAACCTCCTATATAAATGCTAATAGCTTAGTAATACTAAGGTATTTATATCCCTAGGTATTTATCTAGGTATTAATTATAATACCCTCTCTTCCTATAGAGTATTATAATATAAGGAGGTCTCCTGCTCTTTTAGGTTAGGGGGCTTTAGTAAAGAGTTACTATATCTTCCTTACTCCTCCTCCTGAGTTAATAAGAAAGAATATTAACTAGTATATATTCTAGCTTATTATAGATAACTTATTGAACCTTTCTAATATAAGGGCGCAGGCTACTATAGGTTATAGTTATAAAGACCTAGCTAGTGAACTACTAATAATATTAACCTAAGAATAGGAATTTATATTTACTACTACCTCTTATTTAATAATATTCTAGAGAATAATTACCTATCTTTTTATAGTATTTCCCTTTAGGAAAGTATCTAGTTCTAATATTAGTATAGGGGTTATTAGTATAATTCCTTAGCTTACTTATTTTCTAATAAGTTAAGTTCCTTAACTTCTCTCGTGGATTAGATTATATTAACCCTCGCCTTTTTAGTAAGTACTTAGTATCTTATTAGCATTTTATTTATACTTTATCTTACTTATTTATCTAAGTAGTCTACCCTCTTATACCCTTTTTACTTATAGCTAAAGCATATTAAGTAGTTAGATATTATAGGTTATATACTAGGGCTAAATATAAGCTAGCTCTAATTAGGTCCCTATATTATACTACTAACTAGTTAGTAAGGTATTAAGCTCTAGGAACCTCGCGTTACCTTATAGCTACAGCCCTACTAGCTTGCCTTTTAACCTACCCTTGCTACTAGGGGCCCCCTTAGGGTATGCTCTTCCCCTATATACTATTTCCTACTCTTACTTTATAGAGGTTTGCTACTTTATTAGTAATATATCTCCTAGAAGCATTCTACTTCTATAGCTATATCTCTTAGCCTCTATATCTTAACTTTCTAATATTTAAGTTCTATATATAGGAATAGGGCTAAGCAGAAGTATAATATATAAGCCTTAGCCTTGCTAATTTCTATATTAATTATACCTAAGTTTTAATATATTACTAACTATTTAGCAAAGAATTATATTAGTAACTATATCTCCTTCTACCTTATTATATCTAGCTTCTTATAATATCTTTGCTCTTGAAGCTCCGGGTTAATATATTATTAATAAATAAATACTATAAAGTTAGCTTATACTAGGTCTCCTTCTAGCCTAGCCCTATAGTATTACTACTAGGTCTATAGGAGTAGACTTATCTTTATAAGTGCTTATTAGATCTACGACTCTAGTATACTACTAGCGCCTAGTTAGTATCTATCTTTAACTACTTAGATCTAATTACTAACCTAGTTTATAGTAAAGTCCTTGCTTATAGTATAATAGTTATATATAGGGGTTTTTTTATATTCTCGTTATAGGTACCTTATTACTAGGTAGTTAGTAAGTTCCTATAGTAGGGTAGTAGTTTATTCCTTATGCTATTATTATTATAAATATATCTGCTCTATAAGGCTCTCCTGCTATCTCTATAGTAGCCCTATAGCCTAGGTAAGGATGCTAGAGATACTAGCTTCTCAGGGGGTCTTAGGCGGGGTACCCTATTAGCTACTACTTGCTATTCATTTGCTAAGCAATAGTTAGTCTATCTAGTCTAGTGCTACGTAGGACCTAGCCTAACCCCTTAAGATTATTTCTCTCATTATATTATTACTATAGTTATTTATTCCCCTAGCGTAATATCTATATTATATTCCCTATATCTTAGGGCTTAGTAAGCAACTAGTATCTTATTAACTAACGCCCTATTAGTTATAATCTATATATCTAGCCTAGAGTTTATTATAGTTAAACTCTATTACTAACTTATTAGTATATTATTATTAGTTTGCTATAGATATTCTAACTAGTGCTATTTTCTTAAATTGAGATAGAAGTAATAGAGTTATAAGAGTATAGCTATAAGCCTAAACTAGGAAAGGCTAGAATACTAAAATATAGATATCTATTATTATATTAAACTATTACTTAACCTTCTTAATCTATAGCTTGTAGAGCTTTCTCTAAGGTATATTTATCCGCCCCTAATTTGCCAACGTTTTGCTGATAGCGTGGCTTTGCATCTTGCACCCGCTGTTATTCCTTATAATAGCTAAGTATAGCTAGCTATATAGAAACTAATAGATAGATAGAGATCCTTAACTAGTATCTAACTTAATGCTTCTACCCCTAGATAAACTAGTTCTAAGATAACTAGAGTAAAATACTCCTTACTATAGACTTTGCCTAAGTAATACTATGAAATAAAACTATAGGGCTTATATTATTTAAGATTAAATAAAGATACCTACTATAGATAAGTTTTAATTATGATTAATATATATAAAGGTTCTTAATAGGAAAGGAAAAGATTAAATAAAATAATACCTAGTAGCTTATATAAAACCTCTATAATATATAGGATATTACTAAAGGGAATATAGCTATAGCTTAATATTACTATACCTATACTACTAACTACTACTAGTAGCTTAATAACTTAGCTATAGGAGACTTTATCTATATATTAATAGATAGATAGCGCTAAGAGAATTCTTTAAAGCTATCTATATTATAGGATAAACTATAGCTAATTAAACCTACTAGCTCTAAGGAGATATAAATACTAGATCTACTAAAAGAATATAACTACTACTTAGTATTCCACCCTAGCAAGCTTTAGAAAGCTACTAGGGACCTTTTACTAGATTAATTTAAAGCTCTGCTACTTGCTATTAAGTTTAATAATAAGCTAGAATATAAAGTTATATAAGTAACTACTAGCTAGTTATACTAAGGATAGTTATAGTATTATACTAACTAGAAAGGCTATTATAAGATATTATAGTATTTTATATTATAAAATACTAGTATATACTATAATACATACCTATATACTATATAGAGGTATATTATATAACACAGTATTATTAATACTATATATACTGTGTATAGAAACCTCTAGAAAGCAGTAGAACCTCGTGGAAACTGCTAGGATTCTAGCCTCTAATAAAGTTAAACCTTATATATAATAAGGTTACTAGCTTGCGTAAGCTAGTAGCTATACAAGGAAATAAGTAGGGCTTGATTTCTAAGCAGCTTATGCGTCATAGAAGGTTCTAGATACCTTACCTCTAGTATAAATAAGAGGTGAATCCCTCCTAGAAACTCCCTCTTTTAGATAGTAACGAGGAATACTATTACTTCTTTTACTATTACTATTATTACCCCTGCTTACGTAACGATTACGTAACCTACCGACTAACAGGTTATGAGCCCAGCTTACTAAGCTGATAACGATAACGATAACGATAACGAAAAAACGAAC